>JANTQH010000261.1:0-20033 GCA_032988465.1 Onygenales sp. PD_10
TGTGCATTGCCAGGCACACTGTCAGGCACACTGCTGGGCCTAAGGTCCAAGATCTAAGATCTAAGGGTACAGTTAATCTACATGTAATGTGCAGTCTCCTTTGTGTGTTACAAGCCAAGTGCAGCATGAATTTTATATTTTATTCCATAGTAGTAGTATCAACCCTCTACTGGCAGGGTAGCCTGGCTTAAGCTGAGAGATGTGGTTCAAGTCCTCATGCTACATATAGTGAGATTAATATTCCTTCAACCCAGACACACTAGAACTGCCAAGTCTGCAGATACATTACTGTCACATATTTGCTACTAATATAATTCAACATTCATTGTACCTTCAAATGTTATCACTGTTTTTTACAGATGTATACAAGTTGAGCATTCATTCTATCCTCACTATGCAATTGAACAGTATGATGTCACAAGACATACTATGTGAGTAAATAGTACTCAAGGTTAAGGCATTCTTAAAGGTCAATAGTGCAGCATATCATGATATATGTGCATCATTGGAGAGGGAGATGGCAAGGTATAGGCTTCTGGGTTTGAATTTACAAAGAAAGCAAAGTAAGGGGAAACTGCCACTGATGTTCAAGTATGTGTATGAGAGCTACTCTCAGATATTCTAAAATATCCCATTAGCAGCTAGGGATAATTGCCTGGATGCTATGACCTGATGGTGCAAGAACAACCAGAGATGATGCAAGTCATGAAGGAACAAGAGGTTACTTGACAGTACTATAACTATTAATAAAAGTAATGATTATATATTAGTGGATAGCTAACCAGAGGATTGGGACAGCATTATCAACCTTCAAAGACAAGAAGAGGACTTGAAGGAGAGAGTTCCAACAAGACAACATACCTGGCAGGTAATGATACACAATCTTGAAATAGATTCAGAAGTAATGTGTCTGATTGACAATTTAATACTAGAGATAGATGATAAGAAGACTCAGAAAGGAAATAACTTGGACTGTGTACTATTAAGCCTTCTTCACAAACTTATTGAAAGAGAGCTTTTAATAATTCATAATTAGTATAAAATATGATATCTGGGCTTCAGTCAGTTTGATCCAGTGCAGATATGCAGTAAACATTCTTTTCAAACAGTAATGAAAGAGATAGATCCCCATGGCTGAGAATAATATAAGTTCTATATCACTAGTAAGGTGGAATAAATCATCTCAAAGCTGGGTTTTTAGATATATATACTGCAATTTGTTGTTGATAGTTGCCAGTCAAAGAAGGCTAACTTGAACTCACTAGTGAAAAGGGGTACTTCTGTTTACTGCTGATTGATGAATGAGGTGTTATGTGTGATTCTTTATTTATCTTCTTACTTACTTGAACATGAACTTTACTCTGCAGGTAAAGTTTACTAGTATTTCTCACATCTAAATTCTTCTTCCATACCTACTGTTGCACCCAAATAAATGTCAACATTGTGCAAGAATCTTAGATACTAGTGAGTATGAACTTCTTACCTAGCCCTATATACAGTGCTCAGCTTAAGCCCAGTCCTGGCTTAAGCTGAGGACTCTATACTTGAAATTTACTGACTGAAACATAATAGGCACTTACTACAATAAATTCTTATTCCACAGTTATACCATCCAGACTTACATGAGTCTCAACTACACCCTCATGTTCTGTACAGTCCTCAGCTTAAGCCAGAGCTAAGCTTAAGCTAAGTATTGTTTGCTCAGGTATCACTACATCAGCTCTGACTTAAGCTGAGGACTGTCTGCCATAACATACTGAATGTAAGATAATAGGTCTCAAATAAGAGTAAAATAGCTCCATGACACTGAAAATACCCTGGAGTAAATGTAGCTGGTGCCCAGAAGAATGATTCTCAGACTGATTGGAGAACAGCAGTATCTTCATCTCCTTATGGAGGAACTAATTGTAATCAAAATATTATAGAGAGTTGATCAGCATTGTCATTATCAGGGCCTTCTGGTGCAAGTCTGAGTCAGTGAAATGAATCTCAGCAGCCTGGTAAACAAATTGATTAGAGACATAATTTACAGCCTATTCAGATGATGCCAGCATCTTCTCCCCCTCAGCTCAGCTAATAAATTAGTTCTCAAAGTGATATCATTAACCCAGATCTATTAGAGGTTCAGATTGATTATTTTAATATATCCTTCTAATACTATATTAGTCTCCATTGACATTTGGGTGTTTAGGAATAATCAGTAAGATATCCACAAGTATTACAATCAACAGTGAGTAACAGTAGCTTTTCACCTGTAGATGTCTGAGTTCATTAACCATCAACAAAATTGTTTGGCATAGAGCTTCCAGAGTTGTGAGAGCCATGATACTGAGGTTGATGTAGAGGAATTTTATGAGTTAGAATAATAAATCTATTACAATGATATAGTAAGTACAATTCATTTTTCTGCCTTTCTTAGCTATGCAATGAATACTAACTACTAGAAACTACTGAGTAGAATCTTTCTGATGATGATTTTAACCCAAATGCAGGGAGAGATTGGAAGAGGTACAGAACTGATAGTACTCTAACCTCAGATATCTCTAAGGATGGAATTAACAGTTTGAAAAGTAAGGATAGATCAGATCTTGATCTAGCTTCAGGGTCATACTATGAACTTGTGGGTGATAATGTTATTCAGGACTTAGAATAGATGGAGATCACAAGATGAAGCAAGGCAGATTGTTCAGTAACAAATAGAAGGATTTTAAATATGGCAAAGGACCTCTTGGCTACATGGCTATTCACTGGGGTTAACTGAGAACACAAGATTGATGTGTGCCTAACATTATGGCCATTAATAATTGGTAAGAACCATATGAATCACCTCATCATGAGCACTTGGCTATTCACTAGGAATTATGATAATCAGGACAAAAGTGAGTTTGGGTCAGAGCTTGATAATGAGGATAGTGTACCTAAGATTCTATCATTAGAAGAGGCAAGGAAGGTATGTATATAATACCTCAAATTGGAGTTTCCTGGTATAGATGGAAGGCTATCTAACATGTAATAAATTGTTGATGATGTAGATACCCAATGGGGTCATTTCAATGCTAAATTTCAGAAGGTAGTAGATGTATATCACTTTACTGAACTGAGTGATCCAAGGGGACAGATTATATAGTTATTAAGGGATGATAACTTTACAGTAGTATCTGGGGAAGGGAAGGTATGTATCATACTAGTAGAGCCAGAGGTCATGAATGCTTGAACTAACTTGATAGCATACAGGATGTAAAGGGTCATTTTCTGTCTGATGTTATTATACAAGGTATAGCTAAATATTTCTTTGGCCAGAGAGTATTTGGGCTGAGTGTTAACACTCTGATGGCAAAGTGGTTTAATCTAATTTCAGCTGGAGTAGTGGTAGTGATGGCAGGTGGGATATATCATGCAATAACAGAGTATGAAGGGACAGAGACACATAAGGTATTCAAGGTAGAGGCTTTTCAGAGTAAGTATAAGATGTTATTTGCTGGATACAACATCAATTAGTGCTAACATGCAGTACAGGAGTATACAAATAAATGTATAATACATGGTGTAAACAGGGGGAGCTACAGAAGATGAAGGTTGCAGAGATCTTGCAGAAGAAAGTGATGAAAGTAGCAAGAAAGAAGGTAATAGTTGAGGAGGAGAAGGCATAGTTTATTAAAAGTGCTTTTGTTGATTTGATTGAAGATCTCAAGAATATTAAGTAGTAGTAGTTATTATGTTTGCAGGTCACAAATATTAATCATATTAATATAGCTATGGGTTTACTGTCCTCAGCTTAAGCTGAGAAGAGTGTGGTAATACAGTATTAACTGTCCTCAGCTTAAGCTGAGGATAGTGTGTCAATTGAGGAAAGAATGTTAATTAAGGATGTTGTGCTAATTGAGGAAAGTGTGTCAATCCAGGATGGTGTGCTAATCCAGGATGGTGTGCCAATCCAGAATGGTGTGTCAATCAAGTATGATATGTAAACTGAAGATGGTGTGTCAATGGAGGATAGTATGTTAATAGAGGATAGTATGTTAATCAAGAAAATTACATCAATCAGAGGATGTATTTAATAAAGACAGTTAATCTTGAATAGCATGCTATATTATGAATTATAAAACATGTAGATATGTTACAAGATTTAGAAATAATAACTGATATATACTGGGTATAATTCATAGTATTCTGAAGATGTGTGAAGTTTGCAGAAATGCTCAGCCTCTAGCTTGCACAGACTATGGGGCTGATGTACAGATCAGAGAGATGAGCTAAGCTACTAAATCTTGCTAAAGCTGCTAAGCTACCCCTAGCTAGCTCTTAGCTAAGAAATAAATTGTCAATGTTGAGGAGATACTTAGTGAAATCTTAAATGAATTGATTATTCTGTTGTTGCACATCTATGTATCTCTTGATTGATTGCTATTAAAGTGCATCTAGATTCATAAGATGTAATTATAACTATGCATAGAGGTCTTCCCAGATGAGTAATGAATTCTCTGGGTTTACTTTGTAATTCTTGTAGAAAGTATCCTATTAATGGAGAGATTCTATGATGAGCTTCTATATAGCATTCTGAATGCAGTGTTTTTTGATGGTATAATAGTTCTCATCATATTTGAATTTTATTTTGATTTAAATGATGAAATCTTCAAGCTCTAACATGCTTTTTCCTTGATATTTAAAGGATGTATCAATCTTTAAATGGGTAGTTTGATAGAATAGCTAAGTTATTTCTGTATGAGGCCTTTTCAAGATTTAATTTTGAGCTATAGTCTTCTTCTGTGTAATTAGTATAACTACCTCTTGATTCATTAATTCATTTTATACTAGCTGGTCTTCTAATGCCTTCATTATGTACTCTGCCTTTTGAATTTTCTGTTGCATCTATAGCTCTTTAATGCATTCTTTAATTGTATGTAGCTGTATAGCAGGTAGATGTGGGTCTTCATTATCTAACCCTTCATTACCTGTAATTGATTTGTGGTTGGATTCCTGCAGAGGATCCTGTGGAGATTTGAGTTATAGTTTGTCATTGCTGATTTCTTGCTGTGCAGAGAGGTTAGTATGCACTTAAGGGGTTTCTCTGTGATTATTTATAATCTTTTTATGAGCTATCTTATTGTTGTTTGTTTATTTCTGATGGACTGTTTACTCAGGGGTAAGCAAACAGTATAATGTGCAAAGGAGACTGCACATCACATGTAGATCAACTGTGCCCTTGGACCTTGGATCTTGGACCTCAGGCCTGGCAGTGCACCTGACAGTGCACCTAGCAATGCACACATAGTGCACACTTAGTAGCTAGCTATTAATATATATGCTGTGTAGGTTTCTTATGAAAAGAACTAGCAAACAATTCTATTACTATATAACCTCTATATTTAAAATATATATACATTTTTACCTGTCTATTCCTGTCACACTGTTCAACAACTCATAGTTCATCTTTTCAAATTAAAAAGCCTTTATATTTAACACCAGACATTACAGTTCTATTTGCTCACTCCTGAGTGAACAGTCCATTGGAAATAGACAAACAATAATAAGATGACTTATGAAAAGACTACAAATAACTGTAGGAAAACCCCTCAAGTGCATGCTAACCCCTCTATACAGTAAGGGACTAGTAATAATGAACTATAACTTGAACCTCTACAGGATCCTCCACAGGAATCTGACTACAAATTAACTATAAGTAATGAAGAGTCAGATGATAAAGACCTACACTTACCTGCTATGCAGCTACATATAATTGAAGAACACATCAAAGAGTTATAGATGTAATGGAAAATTTAAAAGGCAGAGCACATAATGAAGACATTGGAGGACTAGCTAGTATAAGATGAATTAATGAATTAAGAGGTAGCTACATTGATTGTGCAGGAGAAGACCACAGCTCAAAATCAAATCTTGAAAAGGCCTCATATAGAAATAACTCAGCTATCCTACTAAATTACCTATTCAAAGGTCAATACATTCTTTAAATATCAAGAAAAAAGTATGTCAGAGCTTGAAGATTTCATCATCTAAACTAAAATAGAATTCAAACACAATAAAGACTACTACACCATTGAAAAACACTGCATCCAGAATGCTATATAGAAGCTCATCATAGAACCTCTCTACTAATAGAATACTTTCCATAAGAATTACAAAGTAAATCCAGAGAATCTACTACTCATCTGGGAAGACCTCTATACATAGTTATAACTGCATCTCATGGATTCAGATGTACTCTAACAGTAATCAACTAAGAGATATATAGATATATGATAATAAAATAATTAATTCATCTAAAATTTCATTAAGTATCTTCTTAACCTGAAGAAACATCTACCCTATAAGATCCAGGAGAAATAGTGTAGTTCCAACCTGATGAATCACTATCAAGAGAAAATCCAGATTCATGTGCACCTAGTGAAGGAAGATCCCAAGAATTATAAAGAGACACTAGTATTTCTATGTAAGGTAGAGTAGCATTGCAAGGATCAAAAACTATTCTCATTCAAGTAGGAAATCACTGTAAATTCACTACACAAGAAGAAGTCTTTTAATTTCTAAATGAAAATGAAGTATAAAAGGGAAAAATCTCTAAACTATACACTTAGAGGCTGATCCTCACAATCTAAATTCACCTCTCACCTTAAGTGCTCTCACTGTGACAAAACAGGTTATATTCCTGATGACTACTGAGAACTTCACCCCAAAAAGCACATAAAGAAGTGCAAGTTAAAAAACTAGATCTCCCAGTGCTGAGCACTGCTATAGCACTAAGAGTAGATAAGACAGGATAGAGATACAGTAAAGAAGTGATGACAATCAAGATATGGCTAGAAACCTCCCAAGGGTTAGCCATTACCTGAGCACTTATTAACTTGGGTATAGAAGTAAATTTTATCAGCTAGAAATAAATGAAAGTACATCTTGAAAAAGGCTGTGAAGATTCATATTGAATCAGTACAATTAATAGATACTAGGTTATAGCCTATAACTAATATGAGATGTATATATACATAATTAATAATGAAGGACTCTCTTGTAACTAGAGCTTTCATTTTGAAGTAATAGATATGAAAGACTATAATGTCATTCTAGAATTTCTCTAGTTCAAGGCTGTGGATCCCAACATTTAATGGTTAAAATCACATTAAACATACTATATATTATATATTAATAATGTTGAGATCATCATCATGAAACAGGTGAATACAGTAATTAGAGTTAAATGTATAGCTTATATTATCTACTCATATTAATTAGAAGGAAACAAACTAATTGCTCTGTTTAGTATAGTTCTAGATGAGAAGCTAGTAATATTAGAAGCCTACTATAAATATAAAGATGTTTTCTTAGAAGCTGCAGTAGGATTACTTCTGGAACATACATAATATAATTATTCAATTAATTTGATATCTGAAAAAGAATCTTCCTACTAATTAATCTATAACCTCTCTGTCAAAGAACTAGAGATACTGTGTAAATATCTGGAATCTAGTCTGAAAAAAGGATGGATACACTCATTGAAAAGTCCTGTAGGTGCACTAATATTTTTTATCCTGAAAAAAGATAGAATCATACATCTTTATGTAGACTACTATGAACTCAACATTATTAGCATAAAGAACTAATATTTTCTTCTCTTGATTAGTAAAATGATTGATAGGCTGACTAGCATAAAGGTCTACTCACAGTTGGATCTCTATAATATGTATCACCAACTATACATATATAAAGGCAATAAGTGGAAAATAGCTTTCTAAATGCACTATAGCCATTTCAAATATCAAGTAGTCCTCTTTGGACTCATAAACATACTAATGATATTTAAATTCTATATCAATAAGGCTCTGAGCAATCTTCTAGATATCTACTGTGTTATCTATCTGAATGACATTATCATCTACTTAAACTTAGAGGAAGAGCACTGCAAGCATGTGCATATAGTGCTAAAATACCTGTGCACCTATAAATTATATGTGAAGCTCAGTAAATGTGCATGTAATGCATAAAGGAGATCATGTGTTACATGTAGATCAACTGTGCCCTTAGACCTCAGATCTCAGACCTTGGGCTCAGTAGTGTGTCTGACAGTGTGCCTGGCAATATGCACATGATGCACACTTAGTAGCTAGCTATTAATATATATGCTATGCAGATTTCTTATGAAAAGAACCAGCAAACAGTCCTATTACTATATGACCCCTACATTTAAAATATACATACATTTTTACCTGTCTATTCCTGTCACACTGTTCAACAACTCATAATCCACCTTTTCAAATCTAAAAGCCTTTTATATTCAACACCAGATATTACAGTTCTATTTGCTCACCCCTAAGTGAATAGTCTATTAGAAATAGACAAACAACAACAAGATGACTCATGGAAAGACTGTGAATAATCATGGGGGAACCCCTCAAGTGTATGTTAACTCCTCTATGTAGCAAGAGATTAGTAACAACAAACTACAACTTAAATCTCCACAGGATTCTCTACAGGAATCCAACTACAAATCAACTGTAGGTAATGAAGGGTCAGATGATGAAGAGCTGCATCTACCTGCTATACAGCTATATATAATTAAAGAATGCATCAAAAAGCTATAGATGCAATGAAAAATTCAAAAGACAGAGCACATGATGAAGGCATTGGAGGACCAGCTAGTACAAGATGAATTAATAGATCAAGAGGTAGCTGCACTGATTGCACAGGAGAAGATCATAGCTCAAAATTAAATTTTGAAAAGGCCTCACACAGAAATGACTCAGCTACCCTATCAAACTACCTATCTAAAGGTTGATACATCCTCTAAATATCAAGGAAAAAGCATGTTAGAGCTTGAAGATTTCATCATTCAAACTAAAATAGAATTTAAATGTAATAAAGACTATTACACTGTCAAAAAACACTGCATTCAGGATGCTATGCAGAAGCTCACCATGAAATCTCTCCATTAATGAGACACTTTCTGTAAGAATTATAAAGTAAACCTAGAGAATCCATTATTCATCTGGAAAGATCTCTGTGTGCAGTTACAACTACACCTCATAAATTTAGATGCACTCTAATGACAATTAATCAAGAGATATATAGACACATGATAATAGAACAATCAATTCATCTGAGATTTCATCAAGTATCTTCTCAACCTGAAGAAATATCTACTCTATAAGATCCAGGAGGAACAGCACAGTTTCAACCTGATGAATCACTATTAAGAGGAAATCCAGATTCATATGCATCTAGTAAAGAGAGATTTTAAGAATTACAAAGAGATACTAGCATTTCTATGCAAGATAGAGTAGTATTGCAAGGATCAAAAACTGTTCTCATCCAAGTAGAAAATCACTGTCAATTCACTGTGTAAGAAGAAGTCTTTCAATTTCTGGATGAAAATGAAGTCTAAAAGGGAAAAATCCCTAAATCACACACTTAGAGATCAATCCTTATAATCTAAGTTTATCTCTCACCTCAAGTGCTCTCACTGCAACAAATCAGACTATATCTCTAATAACTACTGGGAACTTCATCCTAAAAAGCACATGAAGAAGTATGAGTTAAAAAATTAGATTCCCCAGTGCTAAGCACTATCATAGCACTGAGAGTAGATGAGACAGGATAGAGGCACAGTAAAGAAGTAATGGCAATCAAGATATAGCTAGAAACCTCTTAAGGGTTAGTTATTATCTGGGCACTTATTAACTTAGGTGCAGAAGCAAATTTTATCAGCTAGAAATAAGTAAAAATATATCTTAAAAAAGGCAGTAAAGATTCATGCTAAATCAGCATAATTAATAGATACTGAGTTATAGCCTACAATCAACATGAGGTGTATGCACATACAATTAATGATGAGGAACTCTCTCACAACTAGAGCTTTTACTTTGAAGTAGTAGATATGAAAGGCTACAATATCATTCTGAAATTCCTCTAGCTTAAGACTGTAGATTCCAACATCTAATGGTCAAAATCACACTGAATATATCATATATTATATATTAATGATGTTAAGATCATCATCATGAAACAAATAGATGCAGCAGTCAGAGTTGGATGTATAGCTTATATTATTTATTCACATCAACTGGAAGGAGATGAACTAATTGCTCTGTTCAGTATAGTTCTAAATAGAGAGCTAGTGATATTAGAAGCCTACTATAAATATAAAGACATTTTCTTAGAAGCTACAGTAGGACTACTTCCAGAACATGCATAATATGATCATCCAATCAATTTAATATCTGAAAAAGAACTTCTCTACCAATCAATTTACAACCTCTCCATCAAAGAACTAGAGGTACTGTGTGAATACCTGGAATCTAGTCTGGAAAAAGGATGGATACACCCATCAAAAAGCCCTGTAGGTGCACTAATATTTTTCATTCTAAAAAAAGATAGAATTATGTACCTTTATGTAGACTATTACAGGCTCAATACTATTAGCATAAAGAATCAATATCCTCTCTCCTTGATTAGTAAAATGATTGACAGGCTGACTGGTGCAAAGATCTACTCATAGTTAGATCTTTATGATGTGTATTATCAACTATGCATACATAAAGATGATAAGTGAAAAACAGCTTTCTAAACACATTATAGCTATTTTAAATATCAAGTGGTTTCCTTTGGACTCACAAACACACCAGCAACATTTCAATCCTATATCAATAAGGCTCTGAGCAATCTTCTAGATATCTACTGTATTATCTACCTGAATGACATTATTATCTACTCAAACTTGGAGGAAAAGTACTATAAATATATATGCATGATGCTGGAACACCTGCACACCTATAAATTATATATAAAGCTTAGTAAATATACATTTCACATGAATTGCATCAATTTCCTCAGCTTTGTAATCAGCACAAACAGCATCAAAATGGAATAGAGTTAGATTGATACTATTCTCTTCTGGCTAGAATCTAAGTGTGTTCATAACATCCAGATATTCCTAGGATTTATAAATTTTTACTACTATTTTATAGATAGATTCACAGTAAAAGCACAGCCCTTATCTACACCCATAAAGAGCATAATATAGAAAGGTCAGAACTAAAAGATGATCCTCCTTAATGTTGATGTGCAGAAAGTTTTTCAAGAGTTAAAAAGCACATTCATAAAGGCCTCAATTCTTGTGCACTTCAATCTGAATTGGAAACTCTGGGTGGAGCCAGACACATCAGATTTCACACTGGATGCAATCCTCTTACAGTTAGATCTAAATGATGGATAATGACACCTAGTTATATACTATTTACAAGGCTTATTACTGGTAAAGTGCAACTATAGTATGTATAACCAGAAACTCCTCACTATCCTTACAGTATTCAAGTAATAGTACTACTACCTGCATGGTGCATATTTCCCCATGATGGTTTTATCTGACCATACTAACCTATAACATTTCATGATGATAATAGAATTAGTCAGATATCAGATATAATGAATGGAAATGCTCTCTATATTCAACTTTACCATTGAGTATCATTTAGAAATAAAGAATCTCACAAATGCACCTAGTCATCACTCTGACTATAAAGAGAATGCTCCAAGGCAAATACTATTACTAATAATTCAAGAAAAGCTTCTTTAAGGAATGTTTTGAACACTGAATATAGATGTGCAGACACAGCTAGAAGACCTCAGTCAGTAAATAATTAACATGATAGTACATTTAAAACTACCAAATAATAAGGAAAATGCAATTTATATTAGTGCACTTACTTTCTATATATATCAAAATGCATACACAGATGAGAGATGCATTGCTGGCAATACAGAAAGGCTAGCTCACCTGATGCTATAGATATTAATTAATATGATCATAGAATCTGATACAGCCTACAAATTCTCTCTCACTGAACTCATTATGGAATTCCTATACTACATGCAAGCTCAGGACACTGAGCACACTGAGGTGTACAGGAGGATAGAAGCAGGCAAAATAGATGAGACTGAGCACTCAAACTGAATAACTAATTAAGATAGTCTATTTCATCACAAGAATTACATTTCCATCCCCATAGATCAAGTGATAAGAGATGAGATTATGAAATTAAATCATGATGATCCTTAAGAGGGACATTTTGATGTTAAATGCACTTTTAAGTACATCTAGAGGAAATACTTTTGATGTAGTATAACAATAGACATTCAGAAATACATGCATACCTATGATATCTATCAATAAGTTAAGACACACCATCACAAGGAATATGGTCAATTAGAACCACTTCCTATTCCTATCTCTTCTTTTGAAATAGTGATAATGGATTTTATCATCAAACTTCTGCCATTCAAGTGGAACAGCAAGGTCTATGATTCAATCATAGTATTTGTAGATAAATTAACTAAGTATGTAGTTTATAAACTAGTCAATGAAGGCATAAGCACATTAGAGCTTGTAAATCTGATATTTGACATCTTCACTAGATTTTTCAGTTACCCACACCATTAGGTAACAAACTGCACTAGAATATTCAGCTCCAGCAAATACTAATCAATACTCTACTACCTCCTGAAAGTGTGCTAATAGTTAATAACTGTGTTCTACCCTCAAACAGACAGCTAAACTAAAAGGCAGAATCAGACACTTGAGTACTATCTGTATATCTACTGCAACTTCTACCAGAATGACTGGGCTAGATAGTTGCTACTAGCACAGTTTTTCTATAACATCTCTGCATATAGTATCCTCAAGACATTCCCTATGGAAGTGCTGATGGGTTTTTAACCTGAACTATATTTTAACATTAAATCAGATATCAACATGAGGAGAGAAGAAGTGCAGAAGATAATGAAATATATGTATCATATAAGAGAAGTACAGAATGATCTGTAAGAATCTCTTCTGAAGGCTTAGGAAATATAGAAGAAATACTATAACTAGTACTATAAGGAGAAGTATTTCACAGTTAGGGACTAGGTTATGCTGTGCTTGAAAAACATCAGCATATTATGCTCAAGTTTAAAGCTAAATCATTGTCAACTCAGCTCTTTCAAAATTATTGATAAGTGGGGAAAATAGGCATACAAACTGAAACTTACATCATAATATAAAGATATACACCTCATTTTTCATGTCTCATTGCTTAAATCATACCACATGTGGCACAGTGAAATCCTAGAGGCCAAATCAATGATGATAAATAGAGTTGAGGAGTTCAAAATTGAAGAGATCTTAGGGAAGTGTGACTATTTTAATAACTAGTAATATCTTGTGTGCTGGAAAAATATAATAGAGGCAGAGAATTCTTAGAAGAATGTAGAAAACCTTGAGAATATATAGGATCTAATTGATAAGTTCAATATATAGTTTAGTTATAAGGTGATGAAGCTGAAGCACTGTCAACTCAAGTAATAACTAGCCTGCATATAGGAAGGAGAGAAGAGAAAGAATAAGTTCCTAAAAATCAAATCTCATTATTTCATATTAATATTAAAAGCTCTGAGGGGCACAGCAGATAAAAAATAAACTAAAAAATATCAGAGAAAAATCAGAGCACACACTACATCTAACCCAGAGAAGTAGGCTATTTTCACTAAAGTCAGAATTAACCAAGCACATTAAGACAGAATAATTGCACTTACATAAAGAATCAGGGTAATATCAAATAACCTCTCTACCTCCTCCAACACTTTCTTATATCAAATAGCCACTTAGTCTTATTATTATTGAATCCCAGGGAGCAGCTGCATTGCATTAGCATACTCAGACTTATCCAATAGATTCTCAAAGTAATTTAATTGCTTAGCTGCATCAATTAACTCTGTGGCATCTACATACACATTAATAGGAACCTACAGTGTAGTTAGTAATTAGTTTTTTCTTTTCAAATTAACTGCAGGAAAACTCACTATCTCACAATAATAATAGTACTACACACATTAAGAACAATAAGTCACATGTGGATCCTCAGAAGGATAATAAAATACCTTCATATTAGCCTTAATGATTAAGTAGTAGACATACTCTCCATACTATTTCAGTAAGTATAAATTCTCAGTAGATCTCTTCTAGCACTTATTCTTCTCCTTATCATCATCATTATTATCATTCTCATTCTCATTCTTCTTATCCTCATTCTCATCTTCATCATTACTATTATCCTCTAGAGCCTACATGGCAAGCTACATAAAATCTCTAGCCAACTAGGTAGCAGGCATCAGGATAGTAGGGGCAGAAGCAGGACAGACTAGAATGATGAGAAGTATAGGGATAGATGAATAGCTAAGTGTGCAGAGAGAAGTAGTAGCAGCAGAAGACAGTATAGAGGCACACATAGAAAGAAGGCTATAGAAGAAGATAAAAGGAGAATCTTCATAGTAGGAGAGTATGGCCAGAGAGAGATATAATAGAGTTTGAGGACCCTGAGATGAGGGAGCATCACACAGAGAGGTAGCTAGCCTCACAAGAGAGTTAGAAGAGGAGAGAGAGCCCAATAGCACACATCCTCTACACACATGCAATAATGCAGGAGTTTAGGGGGTCATTTCAAATTGATATTTTTTGTTTCAGACTACTAAAGTACACCTATTAGTAATTTCTATGACATGGTACCTCAACAACAGGAAAGAAGTAAAGAAAAGCAGTGTATTGCACTCAGGTAATATTATGTAGCTATAACATATGAAAAGTAAAATAATCATCCAACTGCATAGATGTACATTCAGACTGAGTAATTTAAAAATAGAGTACAATCAGTGTGTAAAGCATTTATAAATCAGTGGAAGATATTATAGATGCTCAGACAAGAGGATACTATATCAGAGCAGATAATAAGCAGGATGGTAGATCAAATCATAATACTGATATTTAATAGAGGAAATGAAAGAATATAGTAAAGTAGAGAATATATATATTCATAGCTGCATGCTAAATCATTTACTCATCATTATCCAGACACTTAATCACAGAAAACAAACATTAACTGCACTACATACTAAATTACCTGGCAATAAAATCACTGATTCCTGCAATATGATTAGCCTGCAGAATATGGAACTACCTGACCATAATAACTCAAATCTTTTATCAAGCATAACAACTCAAATTTTCTATAATGTGTAACAGCTCAAACCTTCTACAATGCATAACAGCCTGAACCTTCTATAATGTGCATTGCACATCAGCCCAATTCTTTAGTTACAACACAGAAAATTCATGAATCCACTGAAGATCAGCTTCTAAAGAGAGAGGTAGTTATAACACATAAAGAAGACCATACATCACACATAGATTAACTGTACCCTTAAACCTCAGATCTTAGACCTCAGGCCCAGCAATGTGCCTGACAGTGTGCCTGGCAATGCACACATGGTGCACACTTAGTAGCTAGCTATTAATATATATACTGTGCAGGTTTCTTATGAAAAGAACCAGCAAACAATCTTATTACTATATAACCCCTATATTTGAAATATACATACATTTTTACCTGTTTATTCCCATCACACTATTCAATGACTCATAATCCACCTTTTCAAATCCAAAAGCCTTTTATATTTGATACTGGACATTACAGTGCATTCCATATGGATCACATTAATTTCCTCAGCTTTATGATCAGCATGAATGGCATTAAAATAGAATAGAGTCAGATTAATACTATTCTCTCCTGACTGGAATCTAAGTGCATCTGTAACATCCAGATATTCCTAGGGTTTGTGAATTTTTACTACCATTTTATAGACAGATTTACAGTAAAAACACAGCTTTTATCTATACTCATAAAGGATGCAACACAGAAAGGCTAGAACCAAAAAATGATCCTTCTTGATGCTAATGTATAGAAAGCTTTCTAAGAGCTAAAAAGTGCATTTATAAAGGCTCTGATCCTCACACACTTCAATTCATATTGAAAACTCTAGATGGAGCCAGATGCATTGAGTTTTACACTGGATGCAATCCTCTCACAGTTAGATCCAAATAATGAATAATAGTATCTAGTTGCATACTATTTATAAGGCTTATCATTAGTAAAGTATAATTATAGTATGTATAATTAGGAACTCCTCACTATCCTCATAGCATTTAAGTAATGATGCTACTACCTGCATGATGCATATTTCTCTATAATAGTTTTATCTGATTATACTAACCTACAACATTTTATAATAATAATAGAATTAATCAGATATTAGATATAATAGATGGAAACACTCTTTGCATTCAACTTTATCATTAAGCATCATCCAGGGATGAAGAATCCTGCAGATGCACCTAGTTATCACCCTGACTATAAAGAGAATGCTTCAAGGTAAATACTATTACTAATAATTCAAGAAAAGCTTCTTCAAGAAATGTTTTGAACACTAGATATAAATATACAGACACAGCTAGAAGATCTCAGTCAGTAAATAACTAACATAATGGTGCATTTAAAACTACCAAATAATAAGGAAAATGTAATTTGTATTGGTGCACTTACTTTCTATATATATTAAAATGTGTGTGTAGATGAGAGACACATTGCCAGTAATATAAAAAGGCTAGCTCACCTAATGCTACAGATATTAGTTAATATAGTCATGAAATCTAATACAGTTTATAAATCCTCTCTTGCTGAATTTATTATAGAATTTCTGCACTGCATGCAAGTTCAGAATACTAAGCACACTAAGATATATAGAAGAATGAAAGTAAACAAAATAAATGAGACTAAATACTCAAACTAGATAATCAACTGAAATGATCTACTTTATTATAAGGGTTACATTTCTATTCCTATAGATCAAGTGACAAGGGATAAGATCATGAAATTAAATTATAATAATCCTTAAGGGGGACATTTTAGTGTTAAGCACACTCTTGAGTGCATTTAGAGGAAATACTTTTAATATGATATAATAATGAACATTTAAAAATATATGTATACTTATAATATCTACCAATAGGTTAAGACACATCATCACAAGAAATACAGTCAATTAGAACTACTTCCTATTCCCACCTTTTCTTTTGAAATGGTGACAATGAATTTCATCATCAAACTCTCATTATTTAAGTGGAATAGTAAGGTCTATAATTTAATCATAGTGTTTGTAAATAAATTAACTAAGTATATAGTTTATAAATCAGTCAATAAAGGTATAAGTGCACTAGAGCTTGCAAACCTGATATTCAATATCTTCACCAGATTTTTTAGTTACCTGTACTATTAGATAATAGACCACACTGAAATATTCAGCTCCAATAAATACTAGTTAACACTCTACTACCTCCTGAAAGTGCATTAATGATTAATAACTGCATTTCACCCCTAAACAGACAGCTAAACTGAGAGGTAGAATTAGACACTCAAGTACTACCTACACATCTACTGCAACTTCTACCAGGATGACTGGGCTAGATGATTGCTACTAGCACAGTTCTCCTACAACATCTTTACATATAGTATCCTCAAGATGTTCCCTGCAGAAGTGCTGATGAGTTTTCAACCTGAACTATATCTTAACATTAAACTAGATACTAATATAGGGGGGGAAGAAGTATAGAAGGCAACAGAATATATACACTATATAGGAGAAGTATAGAATGACCTGTAAGAATCTCTTCTAAAGACCTAAAAAATATAGAAGAAATACTATGATCAGCACCACAAGGAGAAGTATTTCACAGTTGGAGATTAAATCATACTGTACTCAAAAAACATTAGCATATTATATTTAAGTTCAAAGTTAAATCATCATTAACTCAGCCCTTTCAAAATCATCAATAAGTGGGGAAAACAGACATACAAATTGAAACTTACACTATAATATAAAGATATACACCCCATTTTTCATGTCTCATTGCTCAAACTATACCATGTGTGGCACAGTAAAATCCTGAAGGCCAAATCAATGATAATAGATGGAGTTGAGGAGTTCAAAATTGAAGAAATCTTAGGAAAGTATGACTATTTCAACAGCCAGTAGTACCTTGTGTGCTGGAAAAATATAATAGAGGTAGAGAATTTCTGAGAGAACACAGAAAACCTTGAGAATGTATAGAATCTAATTGATAAGTTTAATATACAGTTTAGTCATAAGGTGATAAAGCTGAAGCACTGTTGACCCAAGTAATAACTAACCTACATATAGAAAGGAGAGAAGAAAAAGGATAAGTTCTCAAAAATCAAATCTTATTATTTCATACTAATATTAAAAGCTCTGAGGAGTGTAGCAGACAAAAAACAAACTAAAAAATACTAGAGAAAAATCAGAGCACACATTATGTCTAACTCAGAAGAATAGGCTATTTTCATTAAAGTCAGAATCAATTAAGCACACCAAGACAGAATAATTACACTTACATAAAGAACTAAGGTAATATTAAATAACTCCTCTACCTCCTCCAACACTTTCTTATATTGAACAGCTGCTTGGCCTTATTACCACTAAATCATAGAGAGTAACTGCATTGCACTAGCATACTCAGACTTATCTAATAGGTTCTCAAAGTAATTTAATTGCTTAGTTGCATCAATCAACTCTGCAGTATCTGCATACACATTAATAGAAACTTATGACACAGTTAGCAATCAGTTTTTTCTTTTCAAATTAACTGCAGGAAAATTTACTATCTTACAGTAATAATAATACTATATACATCAAGAACAGCAAGTTACATATAGACTCTTAAAAGGGTAATAAAATGCCTCTACATCAATCTTAATGATTAGATGATAGACATACTCCTTATACTATTTTAATGAGTATAGACTTTCAGCAGACCTCTCCTAGTGCTTATTCTCTTTCTTCTTAGCTTCCTCCTCATTATCATCATTATCATTATTCTCATTCTTGTCCTCCTTATTCTCATCCTTGTCCTTGCTGTTGTTATCATCCTCTGGGGTCTGTGTGACAAGCTACATAAAATCTCCAGCCAACTAGGTAGCAAGTATCAGGGTAGTGGGGGCAGAAGCAGGATGAACTGGAGTAGTGAGAGGTGCAGGAGTAGATAGATGACTAGATATGCAGAGAGAGGCAGTAGCAGCAGAAGATAGCATAGAGGCACATATAGAAGAAAGGCTGCAGAAGAAGATAAAAGAGGAATCTCTATAGTAGAAGAGTGTGGCTGAGGAGGGATATAATGAAGTTTGAGGACCCTGGGATGAAGAAGCACCACACAGAGGGGTAGCTAACCCTATAAGAGAGTTAGAAGAGAAAAGAGAGTCTAACAGCACACACCCTCCATGCACACATAATAATGTAGGAGTTTGAGGGGCCATTTTGAATTAATATTTTTTATTTTAAACTATTAAAGTACATTTATTAGTAATTTCTATGACATGGTACCTCAACAACATGGAAGAAGTAAAGAAAAATAGTATATTATACTCAGATAATATTATACAGCTGTGACATGTGAAAAGCAAAATAATCATCCAACTGTGTGAACATGCATCTAGACTGGATAATTCAAAAATGAAGTGCAACTGGTGTGCAAAGCATTCATAAACCAGTAGAAGATATTATAGATGCTTAGATAAGAGGATACTATATTAGAGTAGATAATGAGTAGAATGATGGATCAAATTATAATACTAATATTTAATGGAGAAAATAAAAGAATGCAGCAAAGCAGAGGATATATATATTTACAGTTGTGCACTAAATCACCTACCCATCATTACCTAGATGCTTAATTATGAAAAATAAATATTAACTGTGCTACACACTAAATTATCTAGTAATAAAATCACTGATTCCTGCAACATGATTAGCCTGTAGAATATAGAATTACCTGACCACAACAGTCTAAATCTTCTATTAAGTATAACAGCCTAAACCTTCTATAATGCATAACAGTCTGAACCTTCTACAATATGCATTGCACATTAGCCTGATTCTTCAGCTATGACATGGAAAATCCACAAATCTGCTGGAGGCCAGCTCCTAAAGGGTGAGGCAGTTATAATGCACAAAGGAGACCACATGTCACATATAGATCAACTGTGCCCTTGGACCTCAGATGTTGGACCTTGGGCCTGGCAGTGCACCTGACAGTGTGCCTGGCAATGCACATGTAGTGTGCACTTAGTAGCTAGCTATTGATATAT
>JANTQH010000262.1:0-19340 GCA_032988465.1 Onygenales sp. PD_10
CCCTGCCTAGCGCGGTCAGCCAACCGATTCTCATGGTCAGGTGAACTGTACGCTCGAATCACTCGAATGATAGTCAGACCACCGCGACTGGCCTATCAGCTGCTCGGGAACGGCCCACCTTAGGGCACAAAAGCCTGAGAAGCGTGGGCTGATTCTCGAATTTTGCCTCCTTTGGTCTGGAACAACTTTTTAGTTCCCAACTTAACAAGGTGCTCTCCCGCTACCAAGAACATAACCCCACATCAGTTGTTCTGGAAAGATGCGGAGAAGGTTGTGGCTGACCAATGGCGATAGAGGGGATATTGTGGAAATTGACTCCATGGCAGCGCAGCATTCAGGAGGATGGCCGTTTTTCTAGAGTGATAGAACCCGGCATCCCTGACCGGAATGGGATAAACCCCCAGGGACCAGCAGTAACCATGGCTGGGATGGCCTGAGGGTACGGGTCCGCTGTGGATGAGAGGCCAGTGATGGGCCCCAACCCTGCTCGGCTAATATTTTTATACTTTATTAGTTAGTTATCCCTTGCCGCCTGAATCGGGATGATTCTCTGATATTAGCATAAAATAATCCTCTGCTGTCCTCATGTTTTTTTTGTATGATCCTGAGGCGATTGAGATATATGGAAACATTTTAACATCCGAAATATTTCCACCGATATGGGTCACTGAATTAACACCTTTCCAACCCTTTCAGAGAAGAGAAACAATTATGAATCGGGAATGCAAGGTTGCCAGTGGAACCACCATGCCGAAACCGCGGCGAGGAGCATACCCTGTGTGATAAAATTCCCCATTATCATCAATACTTGTCCCAGGACCACGAGGCGGCCAATCTTGATGCCATTCATGAGCCTTAATTTTCCCATGCCTCGTCACATTCCCAGTGGGAGTCGGCTCTCGGTTCCACTCTACATCATCTGTAGGTTCCCGATCTGAGACTTTCTCCGAGTGTGGAGGGGGGTTAAGTTGCAAATGTCCCTATGAAAGATATTCTATTCGCCAGTCTCGTCTGGTGACATTTTTGGGCTCATGGACAGCAGATCCTACTGCATGAAGATCGACAATCCTCCCTTCCCTTATCTCGTATGGTTATATGTAAGAAATTGGGTAAACCCTATGGCTTCATCACTCGACACATGAATAACCGTTTTTCTGTCATCGGATAGGTTACACCAGCGGCGAGAGGCTTCTTCGGAGGTAAATGGACGTCACTATCGGATTGGTTCCTTTATACCGGACAGTTGGAGCCGTTGCTCGTTTGCCTAAGTATCCAAGAGGTAGGTACATAGCCTCTCAATAACGATGGTTATGATGGAAATATTGTCGCATATCTCAAACAAGCCAGCCGGGAACGAAGGCGAATCCGGTTGGGTAGGTATTTACTCTGACACCGCCCACAAAGATTTCGAAGATCTTCGTCGCTCCACATTAGCCAGAGAAGGAATCAGAAGGTTCGATAGAACTTCTCGGCTTGCCTGGTTCACAGACAGGCCTGGTAAGTGTGGAGGAAACCCCGCACTATTTCCGGGGTCTTGCTGTGGGATCTGAAGCCACCGCCCTGTGTGTGCTGTACAAGCGCTAAAAAAATGAAGCTATTCCTGCATTGTTGGATTTCTTCCTCCACAGCAGGACATGGGTTTCATGACACCCCTCCTTTTCATCACGGTTCTCGCCATCGATTCGCACGTAATGTGGAGATGCGGACAGCCCCCCCTCCCAGGGATGAATGGCGGTTGGGCTTGCTGGGTTGCGGGATGACTGTTTCACTCAGAATTGGAGCCCAAAGTCTTCTTTGCTTCCTCATTCCCGTCATCATTCACATTTCACGGGAAAGAGATTCAGGATGTGACGGACCCACAGCTTATCTTGCAAGCCCTTCTGCTTCGACAGGCCATTCTGCCCCTTGTGTTGTTGTGCTTGTCCTGTCAGGTCTTGAATAGGCGCGAAGAAAGCTCGCCGGAAATGTTTCCCGAAAAGCCGAAACGCGATTCTTCCTCGTCAAGCCATTCAAGACTAGCAGCAAGCAAGCCCTGTCGATCGACTTCGACGTCGCTGTTCTTGTCGCGGAGTAACAGGCCCTGGGTCATCTGTGGCTATCCCAAGCTTATTCGCAGAGTTGCATTTGACATCGACGACTACTCCACCTGGGGATCGGGTGTGGCTCAACAATGACAGGATTTCCAAGCCAAAATCTCGATGACCATTGACACACGCTTGTCGGCAACGCTCACCAGCCAAGAGTATATCTCTCCCACCGCCGCTCACGATGTACAGAGTATCTGATATTCAGATGCCAAGACTATTTCTCTGCAGGCGTGCAAAGGGATTTTGGAAGCAGCGACCATGAGTGTGGTTCACGGCCCCTTTTGGCAGGTTGTCAATCACACTCCTAACCAGACATCCCAACAACAACAACAACAATGTACGGTGCAATATCTGCCACCTGCTATCCGATTTGCCTATTTCTTCCTGAAAAGCGTTGATATACCCTTTCAGTATTTACTCCCTTGTCGCTTCATAAGTTGTCGAGAAAAAAATGTGGACCCCCTGGGCGCAATGGGTCCGTTTCTCTCTTCTTGTCCTGCTGGTCTGCTCCTGCGCGGAGTCCCTTGCAATCTCAACGACGGTGTCGGTCCCGGACCATACCCAGGTGCCTTCGGAACTCGTATCAGATCTTGGTTTCCAGGACTGGAAGAGATTTCTGGGGAAGATCGAAAAGTTCGTCAAATCAAGGTTTAGCCTCCTGGGCCAGAAAGGCTCCCTTTCTATGGAGAATAGACTCCCAGATATTTTTCAAATTTTGCCTTCCGCAGAGGAGGTGATCAGGTCTTTCAACGAGACGGGGGTCATGCCGCAAGTCCCAACAGAAGTCCTTACCATATCGTGGGTACTCCCAAATCAAATCGTCAGCGTCTGGCTGCTCGTTGTTTTCTGCTTGTTGACCATCTTTCATATAGAGGATACGGAAACTGGACCGACGAAGGATGGAATGTTCGGTTTCGCGGAACCGTTTACAAACAACCGAACATCTCGCAACTGATGCTACATGCATTAGCTAGTTTGTTTTTGCTCGGTACTCCTGTGACGAAGCTTGCTGCAGCAAATTATGCCCACGTCGTCAACATGACCCGAAGCGTATTCATCCTCAAGCAAAGCCACACCAAAGTGACCTTTCATGTAACATCCAACCCTCCTCCTAACCTCGACAACGGTGACCTACAGCAAAGCACTCCAGAAAATCAGTACCTCGATATTCCTGAGATCACAAATCTTGAAGGCGACTTCGATTATTTTCTACCTGTGATGAATATATCCGGAGGATTATTACCTGGAGACGAAACGAATAGGACGCAGCGTGTTAGTGTATTTCCCCAAGGGACAGACACTGGCAATTCTACAGCTTACCTTGTCCCCCCTTCAGGACTTACACTCATCAGCGATATTGATGATGTCCTCCGGGTGTCAACCATTTACTCCATCAAGAACGGTCTGTTCAACCTGTTCGGCCGCCCGTTCTATCCCTGGATGAATATGCCTGAGATATTTGCAAATTGGTCTCGCAGTTTGCCAGATCTGCATTTTCACTACCTGACAACGTCGCCGGAGCAGCTGACACGACCTTACGTCGATTTTATTTACAAAACCTATCCAGCAGGGAGCTTTGACATGAGAATTGTGAATTTTACTGACATAGGAGCCACCCTATCAATCCGAAGGTTCTTACTCGATAAGGTTTTCCAAACGTTCCCCCAGCGGAAGTTTATCCTTATCGGTGACACGACCAATTTGGACATCATGGAGGATTATCCACAGCTGGCCATTCGATACCCCGGGCAAGTTCAATGTATCTTCTTGAGAAACACATCATCAACCGACCGCAGTAATAGAGTCCCTTACAACACGAAATGGTTCAAGAGCCTGGATCAACAGACGTACATGTTTTTCCGCGTTCCAGTAAGTAGTAATCTGTCCCAGCGTGTATTAGAATCCATGATAACCCCCTATGTATGAGTGCAGCGTGCTAACGACTGGTATTAGAATGATCTTTCCGGATTGGATATAGGAAACGGCCACTGTTATAACGAAACCGTTCCCCAAAATCTCACCTTTGGTTGGCAGGGTCTGCCTTTTGGAACGCCTTGATCTGCTGGTTTATGGGATTCGGCTTGTGTTTTTTCCCTTCATTTTTCGCTGGCAGGGTGCAATATTGGATTGACTTTCCAGTGCGGTTTCCCTCCAACTCCTTTCTCTTCCCAATTTACCGTTATTATTGGGAAGCCCCTTTTTGGATGAAAGAGGACTACTAGTTATTCCCCCACTTTTAATCACTGAATGAAGCGAAGCAATATATACCACGGATCAACTGTAAACCGCCGTTTTGACAATGCCGCTGGATTCCGGTATGGCATCCATCCATATCATCAGCCCCCTAGCTAGCTATCCTTAATTTTAACCAAACTTCTCCCTCCGTCGGATCTACTGAGCAATGCCTATAGGCTCAATGGTGAGTTCTTTGTACTTGTTAACTTACCACACTGTCCAGGATTCAACAGGACCATGAAAGGGATCAAGGTTACAGTGACAAATCAACGTTTTGAAGGGACACACACAGTGGCACAAAGTTACTTCCTTGCCTCAATCATTCCGTACTTCCTACCCCCACACCTCAGTTGCTTCCCTCCTTCAAGCTACTAGTTAACTGATTGTTTTGTTTATTCCCCCATTCCTAGAATGTCTTCCCTTTGATGTTGCAGAACAGCTAGTAATAGCAATTTTTAACTGATTAATTATTATTAAAACCACTTCAGTATGATTTACAACATTGACTCAAGACGTTGAATTCGACCTAGATCCTGACGACCTTGACGTGCCACCGGACCACTCTGGTGTGCCAGATCTCTTAGTTTCCTTGCCACCATTAAGTTCTTTCTTGTTTACCCTATCTTACAATTCCCAACCAAGTCCATTTATCAGTACTTCGTGCTGGGAACGGTGCCGAGAAACGCATGGAGTACAAAAGGTGTGGAACTCCAAAGCTTGCAAAGAGAAAGTCGGTCTGTTCATCCTCAATGGAAATAACTTGGCATGGTCTTTCATTAACTTATAACTTAGGACCACTGGCCTCGAAGGGTTGATCTTTTTCGTCAAGTTGGGAACACCACCTGCCTACCAAGCTAAGCGGCGACGTCTACATTTTATGGCGCCATCACAGCCAGCGTTCTGCAGCTCAAAGATGTCAAATTCCGCCAAGCTTGAAATGAGTCAACTTTGGGATGTCATGCTTATGGACACATTGCTAATCGTTTAACCATCTCCCAAGGCTTCTACGACCATCTCCTTCGTGAGCTTCCCAGCCAGCGCTTCCGCGATTTATCCCCCCGGAGCGGTCGAGAGGAAGCGCTGGGCCCCTGCAGAGATGGAAGCTGGAATTCTATGATTGCAACTCGTGGAGTCATGGGGGTTGGTTAGGAAGAGGCCTTGCTTGTCCTGATGGTGATGGTTATAGCCATTAGTGAGAACTGTGACATTAAAGGAAGGACGGATTCTGGTGTTGAGGTTCTTTCATCCGTGAAAAGAACCCAAAGACGTCCATTAGAGAGGGGGTTCTCGCATACAAGGGTATCTACCAGGCTATTCAGGTTGTTCAACTTGGAAGTCTTGCTATCAACATCTCTCTCTTAATTATAGGAAAATGATTGTTTCCCTTGCAAAATGAAGTGTAATATGACCTTGCATGATATCATGTGCATCCCATCAAAAATCTCATGCGGAGTTAGGGGGCAGGGTGTGGTAGGGGGGAGGGGGGTGGTAGAGGACAGGGGAGTATAAGTTGACATCAATGGAAGGGACAGTAATATCATCAGTTTCCTGGCGAGCTTTCTTAATCCAACTAAGCTTATCTCTCTATCATCTTTCACCCATCTCTTTAGTTTCTGAATTGGACTGTAATTGCAGTCCAGAAACGATTCCATTTTGAAAGGCCGTGCAGCACCCAAAGCCAGGTTGGTCCGGAATCAAGCCGAATATCGAATGCCACACGAACCAGCCATCCGGGATGCATGAACATATTGCACAACCAACGTGCTAAATAAGCTCTGTTAGTGCAGCTAGGGTAAACCCTCAATTTCTATACGAACACATTGCTCATTCTTACAACAACTTCCTCCCAGCTATCTTCTTTATCGAAAATGGTTGAATTAAGAAAACGCAAAGCCCCGGCAGAGCCTGTCTTGCCAGCCCCTGCAAAAAGAACCACGAAAAAGACCAAAGCAACCAAACCCGATAACGTTGCTCCAGCCCCAGCGGCTAAGAAAGAGAAGGAGAGCCGCAGCGCTTCGGCACCCAAAGTTCCTGTGGTGGGCGACACGATTGACCTCGAAGGGATCGGATCCGAAATTACTCTTCACGATGGGACTGCAACAACGCTGAAACAGCTGGTCGATGAAAGCAAATCGGGCGTGGTTCTGTTTACCTATCCCCGCGCTTCTACCCCTGGCTGTAAGTACGCGTTTATATCAAGTTTCTCTTCAATATCGCGTCCTACGCAGAAATCGCGATGCGCTTGCTGCAGTCAATCCCCTCACTACGCCTCCAGTTACGCGCAATATATGCTAATTTACATTCTAAGGCACCAACCAAGCTTGCCTTTTCCGCGATCGATACGACAACCTCACGTCAACCGGGTTGTCGATCTTTGGGCTTTCCACCGATTCCCCAAAGGCAAACGCGAACTTCAAAGCCAAGCAGAATCTTTCGTATCCCCTGATTTGCGATCCAACGGCGGGCTTGATTGCTGCTCTCGGCCTCAAGAAGGTTCCCAAGGGTACAGTTCGCGGTGTTTTCGCTGTGGACAAGGCAGGCAAGGTTCTCCTCCTCCAACCAGGTGGACCGGCTGCGACTGTGGATGCTGTTCAAGAGCTGGTAGAAGAGTCCAAGTGATCATGGTCATTGCCTAGTTTGCGCGCGCGGGTACTGTTATCGTGGTAACTTATGAGATACCATTCTGACTTGTATTTAATTAGTAGAGAGGGAAGGTTGCTTGGAGATATATGAATTCTATGGACCTGTACTCGATATGCATGGAATTGTTCAGCGTTGAGAATGGTTAACTATGTAATAAGAGTCCTGGAGAAATTCCCATGAGTCGCCTTTCAAGTTTCAACCGAGATGACCAGTTTCTAGACTGTCTATATAAGTAAATGTCACCAGCCCACAGGGTGGAAGCCCATAGTATCTGATATCCATCCACCATCGGCCAATGAACGCTGCGTGTTTTGCGCGAGGGTTTTCGGAATCAAGTTCCCCCGAAGTTGCTGACATAAGCCAGACCAATCCAGCACCGAGATCACCAACATCATCGCATCGCCTACGGACGACTCAACACCCACCTTTAATTCAGCGAGCGTCAAGGTTATCGGTTTCGATTTTATCGTTTGCCGATAGCTAGCCGGGATGCGGCCTACTCAACTTTTGAGAGCGGCCAAGTCCGCCAACCCAATTCCCGTTAACCAGGTAAAAGCACCATCTCCCCAAGCCAGCCATGCCCGCATGCTCATGATTCTGATTTCCGGCAGAAATACACTGTTCAATCCACCGGTGTCTGGGAGTTTATTCGACGGGCACTTGCTGTCGACCCTACGCGCTCAAATGGTGTCCCATTGAACCCTCAATTCCGAAACCCGGCCCCCGGTGCCCTCCTCCCTCAGTCCTACGACGACCCCGTCACCCTCCCCGCCGGCGACATTGCAGATAACCCATACTGGAAACGTGATGCGCGAAGGAGCTACCCCCGTCTGAGTGTGATGAAGCAGTCCGATGTTGTTGGGCTTCTTACGGTTGGAAGCGAGGCTACTCCCAAACCCGATGTTCTTCAAGCCGGGCAGGCTGGGACGCAACAGCTCGTTGAGGTGAAGCAGAAGGGAGAAGAACATGGTCTGGCTGCATTCTTCGAGAAAGAAAAGTCAGTGGAAGGTTTACTCGAACCGGACGGGCTTCCGCCTTTGCCCTGCAACTTAAACCCCACCTCCCAGTATGATATTGGTTCCGGCCAGGGTTACCCCACGAAGTAAGTCTGTTGCTTGCTTTTCTGCGTTTTCGACCTATGCTGATAATCTTTAGATATCCATGCCGTACCTTTGTATAATTTTCATGTCGGGTCTAGTCTAGATGATATAGATTGCAGGTGTACAGATTATTTCATTGCACTACTAGTCCAATCATTTCATATGCTTGTTGTTTTTTTTTTCTCGCCAAACCATCCCTAGCCTCCGACAAATTTCATTTGTTTTTGATATCAATCTGCATGGAAGACTCTGGACGGCGTCACCCCCTCCCGCCCATCCGGTAGTCATCAAGGTAGATATAGTAATCGGGGTGTTGGCGGAACCCCCGTCTTCCTTTACCTATTTCGAATGAAAAAAGTGCCCCTGATCCGTCCTATTTTATCTCCCCCGGCGAATATGACTTTAAAGTATATGAGATAATGCCAGTTCCCTATGCCCCGCACCTATTTTCGTTTTAGCAGCTGGGCAGCAAGTGGATATGAGAACCTGACCGCACAATCATGCCACGGGTGATCAAGTGATTTATTTGTTCTATTGGGCCACAGCATCACGCCTGCCACTGGCCTAGAAAACTCTCATTGCCTATTTTTAAGTGCCTTTGCGCTGTCAAACCAATGGGTGTCACCGTGTGGTGTTTATCGTAGCCCAGCATCGGAGCGTGCGTTCTTACTCCGAGGCAAAAGGCTACCATTCCTGCGCTTTACTATTATTTCCCCCAATTGCCTTTCTGGACACTCCGAACCTCTATAGGGGAGAGGTAACTTTCTGGAGGACCAGGATGGGTTATCTAGATATCCCCTGCACTAGATAGGCAGCCCAGATACTACAGGTGCTTACCTGCCTCTGCTGGTATCTCCAGCATAGCCCTCCCTCTACTCGGGCATCTTCCTACTGATACACCTTGTTTCTATCTGAACTCGATACAATATGTAAATGGACTAAACTAGAAAACCAAGGAGTTACAATATGAGTATCTTTTTTGGTATTTTTTGTTCCTGTTTTTTAGAGCAGGCAGCTTTTTATTTACATACTTAATTTGCGCCATGATGAAATTAGATTTGTAAATCATACAAAGGGTTTTCTGGAAGATAAAAAGCGAGTAGGGGACTCCCCTCAAGTGCTTCAAGCCCTACTAGTATTCAACGGAACATGGTAACAATCCGCAACATTTTGATACAGATTCTTCTTCAACACAATATATCAGGACTTCCACTCATCATCCGTCCTGGCAATCTCCCTCCTGGTATCTCCTGCGGTGGAGCCAGCGGAAGCAAGTAGTTTAATCGAATGGATTGGTCCTCGTTCCCCACCAGGTAAGGAACAAGCTTAGTCCCACTGTCTCGAAAACTCGTGTCACAGCACCAACCGCAATAGTATCCAGTGGTCTTTTTTCCGTGATGAGCTGGGAAACGAACTGTAGGCATTTTTCAAGCTGTATTAGCCAAAGAAACCCCTTATACCGATCTCCCCTGGTGATTAAAGGGGGGTTGGAGGGAGTATACGTACATTAGGCGCGGCGCTGGCGAAGAATATCAAGCTGCCTAGATAGGCTGCCCCCTTATAGCTGAGGGTTCCGGTTGCGTTAATCAGTGCTCCAACGCCGTAGCTTTGCACTGCGCTTCCGACAAGCGAGCTGCCCCAGGCGGCGGCTGCGGAGGCGGTTTCCTTGGACTTGAAGAACTCCTCTTTCGAGTTGGCAGCTTGTGCGCGGTGATATGCATCTCCAAAGACGGGGGCGAGAACCCCGAAGGATGCGGCGTGGGTGAAGATAGTCCCTAGCGCAATGGCCGAGGGTTTAACGGCGGGGAGGTCTATCATTTAGGTTGTCAATTTTGTCATTTTGAAAACGGCCTGGTGCTTGGTGGGAGTTGGATGGCTTTGATATGGGTATGATAGCCATTGAATATGTGGGTATTGAGGTGGCGAGTTAAGCTCGCAATAGAGGCGGGGGAAGGGGGGAAGTATGCTTACACTGGAGAGTAGCCATCGTGTCAGATCAGGGAAGGGAGAAGGGTGATGCAATATTATTCTGTAGAGCGTTTCAATCCGAAGAGATATTCAATCGTTTAGATTCCAGATGTATATCGTCCTCTAGAAGTACAGACTCGAGGGGGCTAGAGTTCCTTAAGAAGGATGAAGAAGACCAAGGGATCGAGACTCGCGGAACAATGACGTCGTTATGACAGCAACAAGCTGGGGCAAGATATCCTTGCTCTGGGCGCGCTACTCGTGTATTTGATCTTGGAATTGGTTCTTATGGCTACGAATGACGGCAAAGGAAAGCGGAAAACAAGGTTTAGAATGTTGATTACCTGTATTTTTAGAGGGTGATGATGTTTCTTGTTTGTGATGATATCTCCACTATGACAAAATATAGTTAGAACTCTATATTGGTACATACGTATCTTTGCATACCGGATTTCAGAGTAAACAACAACACGAATGCATCAGCAGTTCTATACACTAAACTTCTATATGGAGCCCCCCGTAAAAAAGAGTATAACCGGAGTGGCTAGCTCCCGTGAATAAACGACTTAATCGGGGGGTATCCGTAGTCTGTGCTATTCCAAGTGAATATTCCATTCCGTAACTATCTCCGTCTCCGCGAAGAGGGTCCATGTTGCAACAGCACGCTATGCCAATTACTTATTCTGTTCTCTGCTTCGCCTTCGTGCCCGCGATAGCATTTGAGACATCATAAAATGGCCAACGTCTTCATCGGCCCAGTATGAAAGATGACTGGCAATGCTGGCAATGAGCGATATATCAAAAGCTCCCCTAGGTTCATAATGTTTAGTCATGCGCATAGATATAAGAAGATACACGATAGACATCAGGATTAACATACTCCTGTATACTATAGTCCACCCGGCCATTGGAATTCAAGGCACGAACTTTCGCCTCTTCATTTTTCAGCTTCCTTGCGCGGCTCTCGGCGTCTATCTCTTCGTCCGAAGGCTCACGACTTCCGTCCGTGTCGATTGGCTGGTCACCCCGCGATTTCTGAAAACCGTCATACAATGTTTCAATATTTTCATCGATGAGGGTCGGATAGTTCTGCGATCGGCCTCCTGCATCCAGCATTCCCGTGTCAATAGTCCCTGCTTGGTCCGCAGTTGGTACTTCGCCGCCAGGGTCCCCACCGGTTCTCTGCTTTTCATCCGCGCCTGCGTGTGATTTTGTACCATCGCTTAAACCTAGGCTGCGATTCAAAAGACTGCTTGCAACCCCAGAAGCAAAGTTGGACCAAAGGGAGCCCATGCTTTGACCCACTCGGGTACTGATGTTGGTAAGACTCTGCCCTGATGTGCTCCATATTGTGCGCTTGACAAATGGCAACGGCTGGGGTTTCAGTGCAGACATCGCAGGCGATATCAGAGGCTCGAGCCGATAACTAATCGGATCCGATGGATGAAAAATATTAAAAAGCTGATCACATCTCGGAGACGACACGGTAGATGAGGAGCTAAATGATTCACGTCGGTCCATGTTGGAAGTTTCTGAAGATATATTGGAGGAAATGAATGTAGCGCGACGGTTGCCACCTTTGCTTCCCTGTGCGAACTGGAATTGGGAGCCCCTTCGGTCTCGCCCAGCAATCGTCTTTCCTTTCAGCATCTGAAAAAGCGCAATTGGGGATCCGAGACAAAAGAGATTAGCGCATTCAAAATCCAAATGAAGGGACTGAAGCTCCCGACCATTAGACGGTGTTGCTTTATGACCACCCTTCGAGTTTTTGGACTGTATCGAGTCCTCGGGCTGAAGACAGAGTATATCGAATAGTATGGCGCTCCCGAGGGAATGGCCGCAAAGACTGACTGAACCACGAAATTTGGGATTACGATCCTTGAAGAGCTTGTAAATACGATTGCATTCTTGTTGTACAATTCCAGCGATATGCTCTCGATAAGCACTCTGGTAAAGAAGGACGTCCATAGCTAGATCTGTAACTAGATTTCGGGCAGCGGGAACACCCTCGAGAGTGATATCTTCCAGGCTTGGATAGTGGACATCTTCTGCTGCCGCTTTATCAGCATCAGCAAGGTCCATTTCTCGTCGGTGTTGTTTGAGACCCTGTTTCGGAAAATCGAGCAAATGCCTCCAGCACCTATGGCATGTCAATACTATGCATATAATTTAAGCGCACTCGGAACGGGGATAAGGTATGGAAGGGGTCGGTTGAAGGGTATGAATCAGCATTAGGTGGGTAGTAGTCTCCGGGTTCATCCGTAGTAGGAATGTTTTGCCCAAAGCAAATAGACAGGCTATTCATAGGAATATTAAGGGGTACTTACACAGGGAGTACCTGGACAGGACAGTTCTTGAGCTCGGCGCCGGTTTCCGAGTTAAGAGCCTGCAAATCTGGCGACGCGGCATAAACACTCTTCAGGTTTTTGCGGAGGACATTAACGTCATGCACGAAATTAATACTGTCCAGACGCAACCCCAACCGTTGACCAATCCCATGGGTGACGAGGATGAGGTGTTCAATTTCTCTCTCCCTATCCTCCCCCTCAACTTCCCCGGAATCTTCCATTTCTTTCTCTTCCTGCTTTCGGGCCTCCTCATTGAGTTCCACATCATCCTGAGGCTCTCCGGTTAAAGATGACAACTGGCGTTCAAGCGGACTACGTTGTCTTTGTAAGATTACCCCTTCCTCCTGCTGGTGCTTACCACCTAGACCAGATGAAGATAAAGTGCCAGCAGGGGCTGATTGCCGTTTCTTGGCCTTATTCTGGGCTTCAGAGGTCACATCGGTACTTTTTCCCTCGGAAGACTCCTTAGGTTTCACGCTCTCTGAATATCCACGAACAACCTTCGTCCCTGCAACGCCACCCAGTCTCTGGTAGACGGTATGGCCCATACGTGACATGAAATCATCATACGTAAGCCATGCTGTTGTTGCATCCTGATAGGCGGCAGTACTATTCATATAGGTTCCAAAAAGACGGTACGTTTGATTGGTAGTACTAGAAGTAGGCGGAGATATTCCCGTTCCGGAGATATGTGTTGGTCCAAGCTTGGGAGTTGATGGTGCTGATTTTCTGCTTTCATCAGACAACGTCCGACTCCTTGGCATCGAAGTACTCGTTGCTCGATTGCGCTGAAATTTCCACGGTTGGACTTTCAAGTAACCCTCCTCTAGCTGCGTCGCAAGGTTTTCGTCGCAGGGACGAAGTGTAGATCCTTCTTGGTAGAACCAAGTACCACGTCTAACTTCATATATTGGCCCTATCCAATATGCAGGCGCAAGCTCTCTTTTCTGAATATCAACATCGAAGAGGTAATCTTCGTTAACTGGGACCTTCACAGATTCGGAGGTAACATTTTTCGTAGTATCCCTCGTGCCCGGAGAATCTTTGCTATCTTCTCTATCTGCAAGATTTTGAAAAGCGGTCTCGATAGCCTGGGAGTCCCTTGTCGAAAACGGTACAAACTTTTTGGGCGGACCTTGGGGCTTGTATGGTGTTGTTTCTTGGCCCCAGAACGATGGCTTCAATTTCGCAATATCAACGGCATAAAACCACCTGGTTTTTAACCGGGGACAGTCGTTTGGATAACGGGTTGAGCTAATACGGCGGACATGGGAGACACTGTGGTCATCTCCCCGCAATCGCTGCAAGGCAGTCTTTCCACCCTCCACCTCAGCACCTTTGGGTTGGGGAGTCGTACTTCGTGAAATGTTTCGGGGAGATGCTGTGCCGAAGAAAGACGCTTTTTGCTCCGGGTTGGGCATCTGTCCTTTGCGCAACCAGGTGGTTAATCGCAGTGGAGCCGACCTGTCAGGGCAGAAGGCAGAAGAACGGACGAGAACCTCCAGTTTGTTGGAAAGTAGTGGTCTGCGAGATCAAGATCGGCGACACTGAGTAATTCCCCTGGTGTGAGCAAATATAACTTAATTCATCTTCGTGGTAGAGAAGAGCGACGTTGCGGCCAGAACTGGTCATGACGTCGTTGGCGTCTGCCGTATCGCTCGGAATGGTATGGCGCGGTAATAATACACCGCGTGCAGGGGAAATGGTGCTGCCTAGGGTGGTATTTTTCGGCTGTTACGGTATGAGCCATACACACTAGCTGCCGACATCAGCCTGCGCCCACTTACGTCTTCTCGATGCGCCACGACATATCCAACCCCTCCACCGGACAATCAAATTTCTCAGCGCTGCTAGGCTTCATTCAATCCCCCAAACGTCGCGTCGTATTTGATATAAGGCTGTCGGTGCTTGCGAAATCGACCTGCTTTGCCGCCCGATTCCGCTCCTCCACTGTCATCCCCCAACCACTACCCCACCATCGCAGCTCTGGACATTTAATAAGAGGTGGCTTAAGAGGTGATCAAGTCACCTTACGCGAACAAACAACATGAACGTCCTCAAGCTCCAAAGGTAAGTGACAGCAACATCAGATCTCATGCTGCCTAAACCGGTTGCTCTGTCGGATGTCTCGTGTTCTCCAGTCTAGGGCCTAACCCTACCCTCCTCCTAGGAAATACCCCCAGTTCCAGCAAAATGAGATATTCTCCCTTCAGGATGCTTTCCGGCGTCTAGACGTCGATGACAAAGGCTATCTTGACGAGGCCACAGCCATCAAAGCCACCCAGCAATCCGAAAGACAGCCGTACGATGTTGTTCGGCAGGCCTTGAAGGAGGTTGAGCTCGATAGCTCGCGACGAGTTGAGCTCGAGGACTATGTTGATCTCATAGCAAAAGTCCGCGATTCTTCTTCCCAGAGCCGCCCTACCGGTCCGATTCCAACTAAATCAGCCCCCGGAGCCCCCGGAGCCCCCGGAGCCCGCCATGTTTCCAAGGGCAGTATTGGAGGGAAAATACACGTGCAAGGCTCGTCTGCAAATGTCACTCATACCATTAACGAGGACGAAAGGACCGAGTTCACTCGGCATATCAATGCTGTTCTTGCTGGAGATGTGGATATCGGCCATCTCCTGCCATTTCCCACGGATACTTTTGAAATGTTCGACGAGTGCAAGGACGGTTTGGTACTCGCCAAACTTATCAATGATAGCGTTCCTGACACCATCGATGAGCGGGTATTGAACCGACCAGGCAAGAAAATAAAGCAGTTGAATGCCTTCCATATGACCGAAAATAACAATATTGTCATCAATTCCGCGAAAGGCATCGGTTGCTCTGTGGTCAATATCGGTAGCGGAGATATCATAGAGGTTCGAGAGCACTTGATACTGGGCCTCATCTGGCAAATTATCCGAAGAGGCTTGCTTGGCAAAATCGATATCAAGTTACATCCAGAACTCTATAGACTTCTAGAGGAGGATGAGACACTAGAGCAATTTCTTCGACTTCCCCCAGAGCAGATTTTGTTGCGGTGGTTCAATTATCATTTGAAGAATGCTAAATGGGATAGAAGGTGAGTGTCTGTGAGAGAATCCGCAAGCTAAATGACCATGACACCGCTAACCATGCACAGAGTGACGAATTTCTCAACTGACGTAAAAGACGGTGAGAATTATACCATACTTCTCAACCAGCTTGCACCTGATATCTGCTCCCGAGCGCCTCTTCAAACCCGCGACTTGCTCCAGCGTGCAAATCAGGTGCTCGACAATGCGGACCTGCTCGAATGCCGCAAGTTCCTAACCCCAACCTCCCTTGTAGCGGGTAATCCAAAACTTAACCTTGCTTTCGTCGCCAACCTATTCAACACACATCCAGGGCTTGATCCTATTACCGAGGAAGAGAAACTTGAAGTTGAAGACTTTGATGCTGAAGGAGAACGTGAGGCAAGGGTTTTCACTCTATGGTTGAATTCATTGGACGTCCAGCCGGCCGTCAACTCGTTGTTTGATGATCTTCGCGATGGAACTATTCTGCTCCAAGCTTATGATAAGGTTATCCCCGGAAGCGTCAATTGGAGACACGTCAACAAAGCACCAGCATCTGGCGGCGAACTCATGCGTTTTAAGGCAGTAGAAAACACAAACTACGCCATTGAACTGGGTAAACAGAACCGCTTCTCCCTCGTGGGTATCCAAGGAGCCGACATTACTGATGGGCAACGAACCCTTACGCTCGGCCTTGTGTGGCAACTGATGCGCAAGGATATCACCAACACACTGGCTTCGCTGGCGCAGAAAATGGGCAAGCGCGAGATCACCGATAGTGAAATGATCAAATGGGCGAATGAGATGTCTCGCAACGGTGGCCGGAACTCAGCTATCCGAAGTTTCAAGGATCAGTCTATCGGGACCGGTATTTTCTTGCTCGATGTTCTAAACGGAATGAAGAGTAGCTATGTGGATTACGACCTCGTTACCCCTGGACGCACGGATGAGGACGCATATGCCAATGCGAAGTTGAGCATCAGTATCGCCCGGAAGATGGGTGCGACCATCTGGCTGGTTCCCGAAGATATCTGCCAAGTTCGTTCGCGACTTGTTACCACTTTCATTGGTAAGTTTTATGAATCTTAATCTCAATCCTTTCCGTAGTGTGTATTTGTCGCTAATTCTTGGGGGAAATATAGGCTCCTTGATGGCTACTTTTGAGAAGATGTAAGCTTAGTTCTGCGGTTTTAAGGAAACGCGCAACGAGCAGATGGTTGTGGATTTTAAGGTGACCCGTTGGGATATGCACGTGTATCGTATTTTCTTCTTTCTCTTCACTTAACATTGATATTTTATTAGTACTATGCTTTCCTTTCTTGCAAATTGATGAGATTCGTTGGGCTTCGTCTGTACTGTGTTTAATACCCAGTTATTAGACCGCCTTCAAGCTTCAATACAGACTTAAAAAAAAGAGATTTTTTAGTCGTCTTCAAGATTATAAAACACCTATGTAAGCTACCTATCACCCTGGTAGATTGAGCTATTCAAGCCGCACGAGCGGCGTAGTATTGCTGACAGCGTTTTGAGTAAAATGCATTTTAATACCGTACCGGAAATATATGGCTCTAAAAAACTGTCACCTAATGGTGAACTGACAGTCAACTGACAGTCAACTGAAAGTCAACTGAAAGTCAACTTGATCAAATGGCTAAGCACAAACTATACTAACCACTGTAGATTAGGACTTAACCGTCAACTCTGCAAAATGTCTGTCATGTAGCCAACTCCCTATATCAGTATTTCACCTATAGTTAACCTGTAGTTAACCTGCAGCTAATCCTATTTCCACCCTACCTACACTACAATGCTGCTGCTGCTGCTACTACTACTACTACTACTACTACTACTACTACTACTACTACTACTACTAACTGGGCCCTTAAGATTACATCAGTGTAGCTGCTTCACCTTCAGATGGACCCTTACATACAAGGGTCTGCCACCTCAATAAAAACTGCCATCTAAGATCTTAACAAAAAAATCTTCAACTAGTGCAACATTTAATTAATTTATCAATCAATAGAGTTATATTTGAGAAATACAAGTTGATAATGGCCTAGGTAATTGGATTTCACAATCTCCTAGTAAATTTAGTAGCCCTAACATTAATTCTATGGTTCTTAGTATATCTCTTAAGTTCCTTCATCACCTTATTCCATTTTAGTTGCATTTTTTCTAAAGCCTCCTCATTGTTAAGTTTTTAGGTAATTATTGTCATACAGTGTATGTTAGATGCAGAAATGACACCTCCATAGTGAACTACCCTTTATAAAGCTCTCTTATGGCACTTACAAGTAGTTATAGTAGTAGAGGTTTGAGATAGCTCATGCTGCAGAAGGGTAGCTATATTTGCCATTATAATACTATTCTTTATAAGCTTTTGAGTGAGCTCTTAGTAATACATGATCTTCTCACCCTCTATCTTGAGGTCTTCAAGCTTCCATTTATATTGATCAAACTGCTGTATGGTTTTTGATGTCTTTCTGATAATAAAGTTAGAAATAAATTCTAGAGGACTCATGAGGATTATCTCATATTTACATAATTTATTAAGGATAATGAATGAATCAAATGAGATAAGATCAGTTAACTTCTAACCTTATTTAATAGTTTCAATCTTAAATGTTGCCTTCTATATAGAGATGATTATATTAAGAAATTTAATCTTTATAAACTTCTTACAACTGCATTGAGTAGCTTCCTCTACAGCCTGTAAATGATAATACTTATAGGCCTGAAAAACACTGACATCTAACAGCTGCAGCAAATAACTCATATGAGGAATAAGATAGAAGGGGATAATCTGTTGTTTTTAGTAATAGTTCATAAATTTATATATGCAATGAGAGTTGAATCCATCCAGTAGTAACAGGTGGTAGGTACTCTTAGTACAAGATTTGATGTACTTATGGAAGTGTTGAATTCATTGAAAAGTGATTCTATTATTATTATAGCTAGTCTCTGAGGTTGCAACCTTTGTAAATTGCTTAATATTATTAGTATAGAGTTCTTATACTAGCTTCATAGTGAGGATGTATAAAGGTAGAATGGTAAAATCATCTGTAGAGACTATCTCTATAATACTGAGGCTTTTCCTGTTATTTGAGATTCTAGTGTATGTAATTCTTCATATATCTCAGATGACAATCCACTGATCCCATCTGATTTCTATATAGAATCCTATTTCATTGAAGTTATAGATATTACACACCTGAATCCTATATTTATCCACAGTTACCTTGAAGTGATTAAATCAATTAAGTATAAAAGATGACTTATGAGCCTGCTTCCATTGTATATCTATTATTTTTTGCCTGTGTATATTGAATTTGAGGTAGCATTTGATGAATCTTTTGACCCAGTACTCTCTAATCTTTAGGGGGGGTTTAGTCAGATCATCATAACTTTCTATAAGAATAAAATGCACTGCACCACCAATCATCAAGTAATTGAGAGATAAACCTATTTTATCTAGGCTTATTATATACTGGCATAGTGATTCTTTCTGGCTAAAAGATAGTAATTAGTTTGCTGGAGGTCATTTCATTTGGGTGATACAACCATAATGTTGATTATATAGATACTGGTAGGAGACCTTATATTTCTTTACTAAAGCTGTTAAATTTGGTTTTTTATCATCAGTAATGATAGCCAGAGCTTCAGAGATTCAACTCTCTATTAAAATATATGAGGAAGCCATTGTGTTGGGTGGTTATTGAATTTCAAAGGTAGTTTAATAAAAATGTGAAGATTTTTTTGTTGAGATGGCAGTTTTTGTTGAGGTGGCAGACTCTCATATGTGAGGGTCCATTCAAAGATGGAGGAAAAGTGTAGCTGATGTAAGCTTAAGGGCCCAGTTACTACTACTACTACTACTACTACTACTACTACTACTACTACTACTACTACTAC
>JANTQH010000263.1:0-19257 GCA_032988465.1 Onygenales sp. PD_10
AAAATCATCCAAATGAACAAAAACTATCTAATTTCCAAAGGAATAAGGGGTTAACAAAAAATTCAATAAGTGAATGTAACCCTGGCAGTTGAGTGTGGCAGGCATAAAATGATGGCATTGAGGCCATTGATATAGCAGATATAGCACATATTTTCACATATATATAGTAATATTTGTTAGTATATATCATTAACCAGACCTGGGCCATTATTGTCATGATGCTGCACATTTGAATGGTTATACTGGCAAAACATTCCACTGGGCTATCTGTATCAGCCTGGGAGGTGTATCATGATCATTGATGTGACATATCCACATTGCCACTGAGGCATATATATAGTTAGCTACTGACCTCAGTCTTCTGGAGGTTAGTGATTCATTTCTTAATCAATCTATCTATATTGTTGCCACTGTATATCTGCCTACATTATACTACATGCTATTGATCAACTATACCCTTATACCCTGATCCACTACCTCACCTCCTTGATGGTGCCAAGTTTGCTACACTCTATCTACATTAGCACACCCATGTCCCATTACAAGTTCAAATTGCTCTCTTGACTATTGCAAGGGCAGGTTCATTGACAGCATGTTGAACTGAGAGAGTTGTGGCCTCACAGGCTAAGACAACTTGACTACTTGTGAGCTTACTCATGAGACATCAGAGCCTAATGACTCCAAGCCTTCATCCCCTGAGAACTCTACAAGTTGTATGATTCACACACATGATGCACCCATGAGATCTAACCAGGGAGGTTACATCTTAACCCAACCTCATGGGATCAAGACTGGAGATCCTGAACCCTATTATGGAAAAAGTATTAATAAATACTGAATGTTTACTCAATTTCTTGAATGAAAATTCACCTTAGCTCCAGATTCATTTGAGCTTGACAGCCCTCATGTTTTGTATGCTGCAACATGTTTATGAGGCACAGTCAAGATAACTTGGAGCATAAAAGAAACAGAGCTTCACCATGAAGGTCTTATATTCACCTGAGATAAATTTAAAGAGTTCCTTATGGATCAGATTGAGGATCATCACAATTGTAGTTATACTGCTGCATCTTGATTCCATGATCTTACCCAGCAAGAGAATCAATCTGTTCATGCTTTCAAAGCCTCCTTTAATGAGCACTGGAATGAACTAGAACTCAATCTTCATACCTTATGAACACAGCTTTTCTATGCTAAGCTGCATCCTACTATTTGGAATACTATTAACAACTATCAAGCTATTCTGATAGATCAAACCAAATTGATTAACTTGGCTGCTCATCTTCAAGCTCAGTTAAAGAAGACAAAATAGCCTCAACAACCAAAAACAACTGACACCAAACCAGGTGGTTCTCAAAATTCTCACCCTATGAGCAGAAGTTTCAAGGGTAGAAAGCATCAACAAGGCAGTTCCATTTCATGTCTGCCTCCAAAAAATACTTGTCCACCAAAAGAACACAAGAATCATGAAGATAAGAACTTGTGTTTTAACTGTGGAAAGTCAGGCCATTATGCAAAGGACTGCTGGTCTAAAAAGGGGAAAGGAAAAGATGCTAAAGATGTTCCAAAAATCTTAGCAGTTCAAACATCTGATACCCCTTTTCAAGAATAACTATGCTCAGACCCCCAGCTTCATATCACCATAACTGTTAATACCCCATATGGGGTGGTACCAACTCATTGCCTATTTAATTCCAGGTTGGAGGTGAATTGCATTGCAGTAAATTATCTAATGCAAAATGGTTGGAGCATTCCAGAAATGGTGAGCATAGTGGAATTCCCTACAGGGGATAAATGTCCTCATTATGGATCTATATCAACAACCTTTCAAGTGACAGATTTGGAGGGTCAAATGAAAAATGGAGATCTCCCATGTCAAACAATTAAGATGGTAAATGAAGACATCATCTTAGGAGATCCATGCATATGAGTGAATAACCCACTTGTTGATTGGGACTTGGATACATGGCATTTCTGAATTGACAATGAAAGAGTTATTATTAAAAGCTCTAAGGAGTTTGGAGAGACAATAAAAGATGCCTCTTGTGTTTATTACATTACCAGAGATCAATTATCTGAGGACTCTCCAGGTTGGGCCTCAGCAGCACCTTGTATAGGTGCATTTGAATCATTGTTGGATCCTCATATACAAGAGATATTCAATGAATTCCAAGAAATTTTCTCTGAGGATGGAGCATCTAAGTTAGCTGATGTGAGTTGGGTATCACATGAAATAAACCTTGTTGAAGGTGCTTCACCTCCTTATGGACTACTATATAACCTCTCCATTAAAGAATTAGATACTTTGCAAAAGTATCTTGAAGAAATGTAATCACACAACTGGATTCAACCATTGCAGAGTCCTGCCAGAGCTCCTATTCTCTTCATATCCAAAAAGGATGGTAGTCTTAGACTTTGCATAGACTACCACAGTCTTAATTGAGTGACTATAAAGGATCATACCCCTTTGCCACTGATTGAAGAGATGATGGATTGAATGAATGGAATGAAATGCTTTTCAAAATTGAATCTACAGGATGTGTACTATCATATATGTATCAAAGAAGGCAATGAATGGAAAACCACTTTCCAAATAAAATATGAACATTTTGAATACCTTGTGATGTTCATGGGTCTATGTAATGTGCTGGCTACATTTCAGTCCTATGTCAATCAAGCACTTTGTGGACTTATTGATATATGTTGTGTGGTTTATCTTGATGATATCCTAATCTTCTCTGAAAATGAAGAAGAACATAGGAAGCATATTCAACAAGTACTAGAAAGGCTTTGGCAATTTACACTTTATGTTAAAGAATCAAAATGCAAATTCTTTGCTAAGGAGGTTACCTTCCTAGGTTTTGTCATTGGGGTAGATGGAATCTGAATGGATCAAGATCAGGTAGCTATCATATTGGAATGACCTGAACTGCATACATTTCATGAGGTGTAAGTATTCTTGGGGTTTATGAATTTTTATCAACAGTTTATATATGCCTACTCAAGGCTTACTGCTCTGATAACAGACCTACTAAAGGGTAGTGTCAAAGGAAAGAAACCTGGACCATTTGAATTTACAGAAGAAGCCCAAGAAGCACTTCACAAGGTTAAACAAGTGTTCACAAATGCTATATTACTTAACCACTTTGACCCTAATTGACCAACACAATTAGAGACAGATGCTTCAGGATATGGAATTGCTGGCATCTTATCTCAATTAGCAGTTGATCCAGCAAAAGATTTTGCAGATCCAAAAAGTACTATAAGTACACAGTGGGAAGGTGCCTATCTGCTTACAACTTGTAGGTGAGATTGGTTACCAGTTGCTTTCTATTCAAAGAAGTTGAATCCAACACAATATTGATATGATACACATGATCAAAAACTGCTTGTAATTATTAAATCATTTTGAATTTGGAGACATTATCTGCAAGGCAGTAATCTCCCTATTCAAGTCTTAACTGATCATGCAAATCTACATTACTTCTTCACCACCAAGAAACTGTCTAATAGACAGGCTAGATGGGCAGAAGAGTTATCTGAATATGATTTTTATATTCATTACTGTCCAGGTTGATTTAACCCCACCAATGCGCCTTCAAGGCAACCAGACTATGAAATAGTCCTTAGAGAGGAAGACACAGATGGTGCACTTCCTATGTTGCAGCAAAAACTGGCTGCATGGGGTTTGGTCATGCCTAGTTGCAGATCCTGACTTGAGGCTGATGAGCCTATGAGAAACAACTGAGTCAGTAATGTTGCACTGGCTGGGATGATACTGTCCAAAAGGGCTGGCACTGATGGTCTAGAACATCTCATGTCATGTCTAGTGGCTATAGAAGCTGTAAAAGATAAAATGGGCTACAAACTTCCCTCCAAAACATTTATTGAATTCATTAAAGAGGTGTAGGAAAGGGACACCTTTTCAGTATCTCAAATTCAAAGGTTAAATGATTGTGAAGATCCTGGAATCTCCCCAACTGGGCCTGAGGATTCATGGCTGGCCACATTGGATATGAGTTGTTGGCATCTCAGGGATTGTGGACTCCTGATGCTTGATGGATCTATCTTTATCCCTGCAAGTAGAGCTATACACCAGGAACTACTACACATTCACCATGATGATTCATATGCAGGTCATTTTGGAATTAATAAGATGAAGGAATTACTTCAAAGGAAGTATATATAGAAAGAGATCCATAAGGATGTTGAAGAATTCATTCAAATGTGCAATGTCTGCCAAAGAATCAAGGTACTGAGGCACTTACACTACAGCAACTTATTGTTGCTACTGATTCTGGACCAGCCATGGAAATCTATTTCAATGGATTTCATAATGGATCTGCCAAAATTGCAGTTTCAAGGGAAAAGATATGATAGCATTCTAGTGATTGTGGATCACTATATGAAAATGGCTAAATATATTCCCTGTGCAAAGATTATTAAAGCTCTGGAACTCACTGAACTTCTTATAACTTCAATAGTTAATGAATATGGGCCTCCATCATTGATCATATCTGATTGCAGATCAATCTTCACAAGTCATTATTAGTCAGCTTTTTGCTACCATTTGAAAATTTGCTAGAATCTTTCAACAGCCTTCCACCCCCAAACTGATGGGCAAACAGAATGACAAAATCAAATGCTGGAGCACTACCTACACACATACACTGTGTATTATCAAAATGATTGGCCAAAACATCTTTCAACAGCTCAATTCACTTACAATAATGTGAAACAAGCTTCAATGAATGTATCCCCATTTTTCATGTTTTTCAGATATAATCCTAATTTACCTTGTGACATTGTGGATGATGTCCCTGAGGGGGAGGCAAGCTCTGCTGTTAATCAATGGAGGCCTAGGGAAGTACTGGATGTGACAAAGAGATTAAATCTATTGGAGGAAATCTGTGACAAGTTGATGAACAGCCTATGACTTGCAGCTGAGAAGCAAATGCAGTACTATAATTGAAAGCATAAGCTAATGAGCTTTAGTATCAGAGATGAAGTACTGATATTAGCAAAGAATATCAAGACCATGAGACCCTGCAAGAAGTTAGATAACTGCTGGCTTGGTCTGTTTCTAATTATAGAGATAGTTGGGGAACAGGCATATAAGGTTCAATTATCTTGCTTGTTCAGCAGTATTCACCCTGTTTTCCATGTTTCCCTTCTAGAGCCCTATCATCAAAGGGTTGGTTCAGAACCACCTCATCCAGATGGGATAGAGATTAAAGGTGATATTGAATATATTGTGGAAAAGATCTTGGATAAATGTGTGGGGAATAATTGAAAGCTGAAATATCTAGTTAAGTGGGAAGGGTATCCTTTGTCAGAGAATACCTGGGAGCCAGTGGATAACTTGGATAATGCATGGGACCTGGTTGTAGACTGGGAGGAAATGAATTGTAGCCAAGATGTAAGAACCCCCTATCACCACAAAATAGATTGACATCAGAATTGTTAGATTGCTCATCCCCCTACCCCTTTTATCCCATTGGGTTTTTAGGTAGGTAGGCTGGGGCAAGTCACTGACAAGGCATAGATGAGGGATGGTACTCTTCTCCTATTTTTCCCTTTAAGTTTCAGGAGTTTAATGAGACTGTCATCTTATGAAAATTGGAAAGGAAATATGTCAGAATAATGGCCCTGAGGGGCAAGTAAATATCATTTTATTATTTTTGCCTGAAGGTCACAGGAAAAAGAAAAAAGTAAAGACACAGCAGTAGGAAACACAACTGCACCCCCCTCTGACCTGCTACCCTACAACAGGCAGGCCACAACCTATATCATATGATTAGCATACAAGGTAGATGTGTGAAGGATATGATAGACTTACCACCTTCTCCATCAACTTCTTAATCTCCAATAACTGCTCTATGATCTAGCATAGTAGGGCAACAGTCTCCTCTTCCTGAGTTGCAGGGTATGCAACTCTCAGCTTGCACAGAGAGTACTTACAGGTGTAGGCTTCTACACTGAAGATAAATATGGCCATTAAGATCTTAATTGCCTCAGCTGATGCCAGCTCAGCAGCCTTGAGATCAGCTAATTCCTGCAGCTGGTGCAACTGTTTGTGAAAGGATGCTGGCACCTAGAACCTGATTAGTATATGATATATATATGCAGTGTTAACATGTTGTGGGAGATAACCTACAGTGACACAGGGGTTGTAGCCCTTTACACAGTAATTATAATAATAGTATGCAGACTTACAACTGCACACAACCCCCTTAGTGTGCTAGTAGAGCTTCACACATTGCAGACAGGAATCCTGCCCTGCAAACTGAGTCACTGCAGAGATAGCTTTGCTAGTTTCCTCTTTGAATTCAGAGGAGGAACTTGATGAGGACAACTTAGGAATATTACCCAATCACATCTCCTCATCCTCCTCAGATTTCACTGATGCCACTATCTCCAGAGGACACTCAGAAAACTCCCATGCTTAGAGAAGATCTTGCACATGATGGGCTCCATCATCATGATCCTCAGTGTCTGAGGAACACAGGGTGTAACCCTTTTTCAAGGGCACATCAAGACTAGCACTTGAAGAGTGTGGATTCAGAGGCTGCAACTCATTAGCTTCTCATTTCCAACTTGTATATGAGGACTATATCATTGCCTCTCTCTCTTCCTCCTCCTTTACCTTCTTTTCCTTCTTCTTCTTCTTCTGCTTCTCCTGACCCCCCTGTTGGGAGCACACATGTTTGGCTGGTGCTTTGGTGCAACTAGAGAGGCCAGGAGTAGCCAGATGAACCAGCAGTGCACTGCAATGAGCCACTATACTATATTAGCTAGGTATTTTGATTGCAACTCATATAAAACCATAAAACTTACCAGTAGGAGAGGGCAAGACCAGGTTGAGGACCATTATTTCAAAAAACTGATGAGATGAGACTAAAATTGTGGATATTTTGATCTAAATTGTATGTTAGCCTTGCACTTGTCCCATTTCCATCATAAATGTATGTTTTTACACACATTTTGAATGTTTCTTGATGCTTTTTGGACTTACCAGAGTGAATGTCTGATGGGTTGCAGAAAGAAGAATTCTGGCAGTCCTATAAAATCTTTTATTAGCATTTCTCTGTTGCTAGGGAACTTACCCCTAGCCCTCAATTTGGAAACACAGTGTTCACATCACCATAACACATCATCAATGCTGCATAGCAACCCTGATGGCTGGTTGCCCCCCTGAAGGGCACATGACCTGAACTTCAGGATGAAGCCCCTTAAGGAGAAGGCAATTGTCATGACACTGTGCATTCAAATAGTTATGCTGGCAAAACATTCTGCCAGGCTATCTATATCAGCCTGGGAGGTATATTATAATCATTGGTGTGACATATCTGCATCATCACTGAGGCATGTATATAGTTAGCTGCTGACCCTAGTCTTCTGGAGGTCAGCAATTCATTTCTTAACCAATCTATCTATATTGTTGCCACCATATATCTGCCTACATTATACTACATGCTATTAATCAACTATACCCTTATATCCTGGTCCACTACCTCACCTCCTTGATGGTGCCAAGTTTGCTATGCTCTGTCTATATTGGCACACCTGCATCCTGTCACAATTATACTTTAATTACTATAATTAACTTTAAGAGTGTATAACACTATCATTTAACTGTAATTATGAATAATGAAGATACATACTATCTGTTTACTACAAGTTATAGTTACTGTAACTTTTCATTTATCTAGTAGAACTATCATACTTAGAATATTTTATCAGCTATAACATATTTAAATATATTCTTCTGGGAGCCCAACAAGTCTTGGAGATTTGCCAATAACCTCACTATAAGTATATTCAGTTTTGGTTGGACTTGATCAGAGGCACTGTTTCAATCCCATATAATTGACCTTAAATGCCTGAATATCTTTGATGTGGATTCCACAGATGGTCTTGCAGGCAGTTATATGATGAGAGCTTTCAAACAAAAGAACCCTCATCTTTGTACAATCAATACTGATGGAGATAGGGTTAGTCAAACTTAGTACTTCAAAATTGTAGTTGTCATGGCCTCACACTGGTGATATGTTATTCTGCCATCTGAACATTCCACAACTACCTCATCAAACCTCATCATATATATCGTCATATATATTGTCATATATCTCATCATAGATCTCCCCCCAGGTGTAGCTAGAGCACAGTGTTATAGATAGATCCAGCAGCTCCAGAGAGCTCTATATAGATAGCCACTAACCTCCCAGACTTGCTGGAGGTCAGCAATTCATTTACCAATCTACCTGACATTTGGAAATTCTCTCACCTTTTCACCTACATATTTCCTCCTACCTGATATCAAGATATCTATCCCTCCTAGTCTAGCAAAGCTTCCATTGATGAACTCTATCCTCTGAGCTCTGAATAGCCTCACCTACTTATCAGCTTCCCATCCCTTACAAGCATCTTCCAATACAGTGCTGTCTCTATTCCTATATATCAGTAGTGCTGTCACTTAGATATCAGAGCAAGCTTACAGAAACCCATCTTCTTATTATGAAGTAAAAGTTAGGGAAACAAATTCAGTTTAATGATAATTTTTCCCTTACCTTAGATGCTTGGACTGCTTCTAATCAAGCTGCATTTCTTAGAATTACTATTCATTATATTAGTGCAAACTGGCATTTACATCCATATTTATTGAATATGAGACTGTTAAATGATTCTCATTCTGGAAAGTATATGGCAAGAGTTCTATGGGATGGATTGAAGGATTTTGAAATTGAAAATCATGCTCTAAGGTCTGTTTCCTCCTATTATCTACTTTTAACTTTATTTATTAAAATACTAACTATTTTCTATTTTTATTTTAGTATTACATGGGATAATGCATCATCCAATAATAAGCTTCTTGAGCAATTTGAACTTACTATGGATAATCATTTAGATGATAATCCAAACATATTTTTATTTTTTACTAAAAGAGGAGATATTAGTTTCACCCTTTAATTTCATAATGGCTGAGGATCATACAACTCTATACCCCCAGTTTTGTATGTAGATAATTGTTTGTTCCTTGTAGTGAGTGGAGGTGTCAGGAGCTAGAGGTCATGTGCCTGGATTCCTACTACTACTCTGGTTGCACACAGCTAGATTTAATCCATCAAGCTTTTCATCCTCCAACATTTTGCCATGCCTCCACCTGGTGATTTTATTTTAGCTTCCCATGAAGAGTTAATCCATCATCTCATTGAACAAGGCTGAACCCAACATGCTATTCTTCAATACCTAAAGGAAGAGGTGCACCTCTCTATTGGCCATACTGCTCTAACTGATGCACTGAAATGCTGGAACATTTCTAAGTACCAAAAACTGAAGGACACTGAAGATATATGAAGTACTGTTCAGAATTTATTCTCTCAGGGTTTGCAAGATGATGAAATCCTTTAAGTCCTTACTAATAAAGGGTACAAAATTACCCCTTATGAACTGTGCCAAATTCAATGGCAGATCAGGCTTCCACAGCAACAGAATGATTATGATACTGAAGAAGTACAGTGAGAACCAGTGGAACCTGTTCAGAAAGAGCTGAATGATGATTTTATTCAGGGATTTAGACATGAATATATCCACACATATTTTCAAAAGAAAGGATATGCTATCTCTTGGTATGTAAACTCTTACTGACTGATATAATAATTGCAATAAAAACTAACATGGGAAACTAATGGGAGAGATCACCTATTCTCCACCATTCACCAGCTGGATCCTGATGGGATTAACTGCTACCTTAATGACCTCCAACACTGTCATGGGATATATATCATTCCTGGTCCAAATTACCTTTTTGCAGAGTTTGCACTGGGATTATTCAAATTTTTCAGTTTCAGGTCCTTGGTGGAACAGTTCATCAACTGCTTCATAAGATCATTGATATCAATGTTAATGATCATGTCCTGACCTGTGGAAAAGAACTCATTGAGGTGAGTCTTGACAAAAGCTTTTTAGAACTTCTTTAGTCCCAGAAGGAAAAGATCATGATAGATGTCCTCCAGATTATCATACAATTCACAGTGACAAGCAATGAGGTAGCAAAAACAGCACTGATAGGCAAGATATTCAGTGTCTTTAACCTTGAGATAGGTTAACTCTCTGATAACATTCATACAATCCTCCACCAGAGAGACAGCATATTCAATATTCATCTTCTCCCATAGGGCTGCAGCATCGTCAGCTTCTAAACTGCCTATAGTGGTACAAATGTTGCCAATTAGACTTGATAGCATGTGGTGATATAACACCTTTGAATGCGCATGCTACTTATCTCTATTCAAATGGCCAAGTCCTGACAGGGGTTGACACTGATTTTTCAATAAGATATTTGATCCACCAATCACCCCAGCATCATTCAAAATTCTGACTCTCCAATTTTCATAGTTGGATACATCAAATGTGGTGACAGATTTGGTCTCCAAAGCAGATTTGATTTCCTTTTGGAATTCACAGAGTTCCTCTTTCATGCTATCCATGGTAGGTGAGGGAGTAGACTGATGACTGGCATTCAAAAGAGTTTGCATCATCACCATCATAGCTCCCTGAGTCATCATAACTGGTTTATCTGGATCTCCACCAACAACATTGAACTCACTGAGGCTCAAGGCAGTAGACAGGCATTGGAATTCAGGATGATTGTAAATTTCAGACTAATCACAGTTCTGTTGATGATTTTTAGAATGTTCATGCTCATAGTCTCAGGCTGCAGAGTGTTTGCATTTGGGATGTGCAACTTAATCCTGAATTGAACATTCAAATGCAGATGTATCAATATTAATACTAGACCTATTAAATACAGGACAGCTAGTGCTGCAAAAATGTCTAATACTACCATCTGATGTGCAACAATTTGGGTGAGATAAGTGTTCATGTTGAAGAGCATCCTCAGTCTCATCCATGTTAGTTAGTTTCAATAGATCCTTAGTGTCCTCATAGAGGTCATCATCATCCTCCTGGGCAGGCATTTTTCCTTTTCCTTTGGCAGACTGGGGTAACATGGACCAGGGAAGCTTGAAGACACAGGGTTTGCTCCCTAAGAGTGGTGTTTGGAGGCTGTGGCTACTGCTCATTGCAGTATAAAGCCAATTGAATCAATTAAATGAAAAGATGTGTTGAGAATGACTATCTCAATGAAAACAGGATGTTTTGATTCTGAATATCACCCTGCACACATGGCTTAATGATAAGCAGCCACAGCCTTGGCATCTCTATGGCACCTATATGTTATGGGGGCAGGTTTGAATCCTGCTGGGGGCACATACTTTTTACCCACTAAGAGAGGTGTTCAGGCCTATCCCCAACTAAAAACCCAGGTGGTTTCAGGTCCATCCTCAACTAAAACTCTTGGCCTTTAACTAGGGAATGCTTTTAAAAACCATCCAATTGGTGGGGTGGATTGGTGGTAGGCCTAGGCCTCAAAGATTGAGTACTACAAGGGAGGGGAGGAGCTAGGCTGCATGCTAGACCTAGGCCTCTGCAAGACCATGATGTTGGATGGCAGTGTTGGAGTAGCATCCAAACCCATGCCTGTCACTTCATCACTGGCCCTTCTTATGGCTGAGGCTGAGCCTGACACTTAGCCTGCATGTCCCAATAGCACTAGTCTCTGTAGCACCAAATGCCAGTCAGCTCTTTCTTCATTGGACATTTGAGGGTGCCATTCATTCATCTGGGGGCCACTGGGCAGAGATCATACCCAGCCAGGTAGGGGCTATGGCAGTTGGTGCAGCAAGGTTTTGTGACACACTGTGTTCCCAAGGGGCCTTTGTGCTGGTGAAGATGAACACTGCAGTTCAAGCAATGGGCAAACCTGGTGCACCAGGAGGGTGGCAATACCCCTGACAGCCTGGGTCATGCCTTTAGATGGTAGGCTTCTTAGTGATGAGTCTTGAAGACTCACTAGCATTGAACAGCTGGAATCTGAGAACTGACTTGAGCAAGAAGATGATTCAAGTCATCTTGCCCATCTAGGGGTTGGCACCATGTCAGGAGGGGTGGCAATTAATCATATCCTGATCATACATTTTGCTAGAAATCAGACACTATGCATGTGGTCTACTGAAAAAGGAACCATAAACAAATGAAATAAAGAAAAAAAAAAGTGGGCCAAAAATATCTTCTTCTATGTGTGCCTTTGTAGGATGCATTTGTGTTATCAGCAGAGAAAACAGGTATCTTTAGATAGATATTCATAATTAATATATACATGCTTTATGCTCCCATATTGATGAGGTTTTAAAACTAATTTGGTAGTGGATCTTGCATCAAAAGTGGCTGAATCCAGGTCAACAAGGTTGGGTCATGGCACATTATCATTCAGGTAAATGCAATTAGTGCCATTGTGTGATATATTTGTGAGCCTATGTTGCAGCAGTATGGTATGTAGCTATATCAACTATTCAAAGGTCACATCTGGGTCATAATTATATGGGGATGCTTGTTGAGGGGTATTATCATCTTCCTTGGCTAAATCAATAGGATTTCAGGTCAGCAATGATTCATGTTATATCCAAGGAAAAGTAAGGTATATAATAAATTTCATATCAAATGAACATGTAGACTCCACACAATCAAAGATGCAGTTTCTGCAAACAGTAGGTTTTGTCATGGTTATCTGATCCTAATCAGGCACAAAAACACATTTCAAAAAAGGCCTGAGACCTACTTTACAGCAAGTGCATGGGTTTGCAGCAAGGAGTCCCTGGGATTGGAAAATAGCACCATCATGCTGATGGCCCTTGTATAGGTCTATTTTAGGAGTATTGAGAATGTGAGGGCCCTGATGCCAGAGAATAACATGTCACATAGCACTTGAACTAATAGCCTCTGCTGTGTCAGAGTCAGCATAGATGAAGAATGATTGATTAATGTAACAATATTCTAAACAGAATGATGCAGCCAGGACATGCTCTAGAATTTCAAAGCTGAGTGTGACTTTAGAGCCTAAAATACAATCATGGGTTTAATATTAGCATTTTTGAATTAATAAAGACAGAATGAGACTGGGAAAGTAGAGGGACAACATATAGGATAGAACATTAAAGTGCACTTGCAGATAATCACCATGCTCATTGATTATATGGAGATTGGGAATCTCACAATATCTTTCAGACTCAGAATCAGTAAGGCCAACTGGGAATCCCTGAAGATACTGTGGGCAGACCATTTGATCAGGGAAGCTCTGTTTGGGGGGATGAGATTAGGATGATGTTGGGGATTCAGATGTTGGGTTAGATGGACTTTGATGGGTAGAAGTAGAGTCAAGCTTTGTGAATAAAGGTTGGTTTGGAGATGAAGGTTTTGAACTATCTTCTAAGATGCCATAGTTGGTAGAATAGTGATAATAGTGTTTTCAAGAGTACTTGGTTGTTGGAGGAGGGGTTAGAGGTGGGTCTCTTAGTGGTAACAAAGAAAAGGATTGCTTGGTATTTTTACCCATCTTAATATAGGCACAGAGCAACTAGCAATAGCTAACTATTCAAATGAATAGTGAAGGAATAGCTTGTCTGTGATGCCAGGTCAAAAAACATAAAAGAAGAGTTGCTTCCTATGTAGGTGGCTGGGAGCTCATGAGAAGGGGGTTGATGTTGGACAGAATCCAGGGATGGAAGGGGTTGAACAAGCCAATCACATGATGGACTTCAGAACTAGGTAGGTAACTGGAGGGATCAGATCACCAGGACCCTGCATGGGAGGACTCATAGTTTATATTTTTAACCTTGTCATAGTTTGCCCAGGTACTTGCAATGGTTCCACAGCAACTTGAATTAATGCAACATGTATTCCCAAACTCATCTTCATTGATGTTTGGATTTATATCAATTTTTTTCTGATAGATGATAACAGTTGATTGTTTATTTTATTTTTAATTTTTGTATTTGGCTAACTGTTTTCATTATCTTGTGCTATGAGGTGTGAAGTATAGTAAATGGTGGTGAAAAACTTGTCCTCTCAGCTCAAATATCATAGCATTTTAGTCATTGTTGATTGATATACAAGAACATCTTGTGCCATGTCTGGCAGTGATGGAGGCTGTGCAAGATGAAATGGGCTACAAACTCCCCTCCAGAATGCTCACTGAATTTATTGAAGAGGTACAGGAAAGGGATGCCTTCTCTGTAGCTTAAATTCAAGAGTTAAATGGTTATGGTGATCCTGGAAAGAACTCCCCAACTGGGCCTATAAATTCCAGGCTGGCTGCATCAGTTATAAGTTGTTGGCACATAGAAGATTGTGGACTCCTGATGCTGAATGGATCTATCTTCATCCCAGCTAGTAGGGCTATATGCCAGGAAATCCACAGCTATTCTATATAGGAAATCTACAGCTCATTCAAAGCTATTAAAATCTTCTCTACTCTAAAGACCCCCCAGCATGACCACAATAGCTCTAGAGGCCCGCATTGATATAAACATGTGGGTCACACAAAACATGGCAGATGTCATGAGTGGAGATTAAATACCCTTGATAGTAGCTATGAGACATCATATAAGGGCCTGGCCTTAAATTTTGAACAGCCTCTCCCATTCCCATTGACTGAAAATTCTCCACATGTTGTGTATCACCCTCCAATGTATATGGGAATTTGATCCCTACATGGAGTTAAATATGTTCTCAAGAAATCAAATTAAGTGTAGGGGATTTGACTTACAGTAATTAATAAAATTGTCAATGCAGGCCTGGGAGATTCTCTTGACTATTTGCTCTTCATCAAGTAGGTAAGGCATGCCAGGCTATAAAACAAAAGGGAAAGAAAGCTTGGATTAGCTTGCAAATAGCCTAGGATACTAATATGATGTCAGATACCACCAACCTGATGTATATCCTGACTGGAATCATGGTAGTACTCAAGTGCTTCTTCAAATGCACTGAGCTCAAGGGCCTGGCTGGCCTCAGCCCCATACTCTTTATGAGCAATGTCAGGTGGAGTGAGAGGATGGCAACCCCAACTTAAGTAGGTGATAAGTAGATAGCCATCAATCTCATACAGGAAGGTGTGTGTAAAGAGAAACTGGAAGATGTGGAATTTGGCACCATCTGAAATTGCTGTGGAGGCCACCATGTCATCAACATGCTAGGGACTCTCAGTATTAATTTGGTTTCAATTATTGCTGAAACTAAACTGAACTTGCTTACCTAAGCATTGATATTAACTACCTGAGTACAGGGGTTAAAGTGACCATCCCATTCTCCATGAGGATGGTTAGCCAAGCAATCAATGATTGGAATTATCTCATCAATGTAGATCAGGAGAAAGGTAGCTTGCACAGCAGAGAGGAAGAAATCAACCAAGTTAAGTGCAAGTGTTATATTTCCCTCCAGCTGACCATACCAGCCTGGCTGTTCCAGAGATTTATCATACTGCACTGTTTGACAGGCAAGACACCAGCAAATATGGGGGATAGAAAGAAGTTCCAGGTAAAGGTAGATGGAAGCAGCAACAAGGCTATATTCAGCCAAAGTTGTGGGAGGCTCCAACAAATCACTGCTATAATAGCACTGAACAATGGTGAGGTTGACAGAAGTTAACATAGTAATATAACTAGTTAACTAGAAGCTGCCTATTAATAGAACTGTGCTATCAAGTATTGGTGGTAACAAGAGATGAAGGTAGGTAGCAGCTGTGATACTAGCATCTTCATCTTTCAGGGGAGCACCAGCACCTGTGTTTATTATATCTAGGGATTGCCTTTGAAGGACAGCCTGACAACTGCTAGCCAATCCAAGGGGAGAAGGCTTTATGATTGCATTAAATTTACTGTAAAAGCTGTGGAGGCATCTGAATGGCAGATGAAAATAGAATTTGAACCCATAAAGTTGCTTGCTACCACTTATTAAGTTGGGGCAGTCAGCACTTTAACTTCCAAAGTTGTCAGTGGCTTGCATTCAGCAGCCTGAATTGTGCAGCACTGCAACTTGAACAAATGAATTCTTATTGATGATCTCATTACCCTTTACTTGAGGTCTTGGCAGCTCACAGCACCTCTCAGCATGCAGCTCCTGCAGCCCAGGTGTTCAATGAATGACCTGTGGTTACATGGCAGCTTGGCAGCTGCATGATGATGGATGACCAAGATTTTCTTATCAAGATCACATGATTATTCTATCAGTTCATCTCCATGAACTTAGTTCTCATTGACATATTCACTCTTTATTCTTCATCAGTATCATTTTCCATCAGACACCATCTTCACAATAATGAATTTTCAAGTAGGCCCAGTTTCCTGTGCCCCTTAACCTCCAAGTACAGTGCTGGCACACCTAGATGTGCAGCATCTTACATTCCTCAATACTCTTATATGCTCAATCCTAGCCCTTAATGTTATAGAGGACATATTTGCTCAGATCATTGATGGGGTTCCCATGTGAGACTCATTCACACACAATATAGGAAGCATACTCATATTACTTACTGTTTTGGAACAAGACTGCCCATCTGAAGATGCTGTCATCAGGTTTAGAAAGTTTCATGTAGGCTTCACATCTACTACTGAGTTGACAATTGCCTTAAAGGTGATATTAATGTTTGAGTCCATGAATAAAGTCATTAAAGAGTGGATATTAACCTACTTGATATCTATTTAACCTGTGTAGTTATATCAGAACACACTACTGTCATCCAATAAATTTAACCTCCATCTTCTGGAGGTGGCTGCTCTTGTCATTCACATGCTTGCTATAATTATATACACCAATAGTCATCCAGAAATAAACATCTGTCCAACAGAGCCATCTTTTAGCTAATATCCACATTATGGTGTTGATCTATACTGTTGTCTATATCACAGTGCCTTGCACTATCTATATGGCACTGCTGACACAGTCAGCTACTGAGCAGAGACACAGGTTTTTAGTGGAGTAGTCTTATTTGAATATAAGTATAAGGAAGCTGACAGTGAGCTGTTAAACACCTTCATCCATTCATCCCAACAAGCTGGAAACTCTGCATTTAAACTTTCCCCTTCTCAACTCACTCTCCTCTAGCTGCTTCTATTTATGCCTCCTCAAGCCACTGATGATATGACTATTTATCATAATGACTTCTAGTCTCATTACATTTTCTGTGATGAGTTTTCATGCATTTACCCTCCTATTATGAATAATTAGCAGAGTTGCATCACACTGCTAATAGATGATTTAAAGGCTGGATACAACTAGGTGAGACAACAAAATGAGGCACAAATGCAGGGGAAACCATATAAGATGAGGTATTACCCTTCTAAGTAAGAAGAGAGTATGTAAAATGGTATCCTCTTGTGTGTTTTTTTTTTTTTTTTACCCAGTTAATATAGTATTATTAGTTATGAGCTGCCATGGCTGTTAAATCAATAGTGGTTTATATAATTAGTCAGATAATGAGCTGCATTCCTGGTTCAAAAACTCTATATTAATATCATGACATTCACCAAGGTATTCATTTTTTAATTTTTTTGATATGAAATATTTGTTGAATTTTCATTCTGTGAGCAGTATAATACAGCCTGGATTTACTCTAGCCTCTAGATATATTTTATTAAGTGAAGGATTCTCCAATCTTTCTCATCTTCCCCCCAGATCTATTCAAGGCCTTAGAGGTGAAATGTAGGGAAATCAGCATATTTGAATTAAATGGCCACTGATAGTATCATATTCTTCTCAGACATTACTGTTGCTAATCAATGAAAATTAAATACTAAGAATGGGGCAAAACAGGGGGTATGGTATGATATGGTATATTTTAACATCTAGGGGGCACAGGTGAAGCCTGTGACCCAAGGCCTTCTAAAGGGCATAGAGATGCACAATGCTAAGTCTCTATCTCTAAATCTAAGTCTAAAAATATAAATGTATAAATAGGATGAAGATGAAGTGATACAGCACATATATGGCAAGATCATAAAAAGACTGGCAACTGCCATACATTCATACTTGGCCTAATGTATGGGAGGTTTTGATGCCAGGGAAGGTATAGAGTTCCTGAATGCAGATAACCTCTCAGTCCTGCTTGAAAGCAAGCTGCAGGGCTGCTGTATGCCAGGGGTGCAGGTAGTGTTAACTCAGCAGACCTGGAAGAGTCTGGAGTCTTACTAATGATTGTTGTGGTAGCACTGATTTCAGTATCCTAACATTAAGAGATGATAGGGGTGTTGGCTGTCAAGTTCATAGGCTCTAACTCATCAGAGGCCTGGGAGCTGCAGTTCTGGAGGTCATGCTAGTTGAGGCTACCCTAATATGTAGTTACATGTCTGTAATGAGTCTTAGGGCTAGGGACTGTGGTTCAGTCCTGTCCATCATCTAGGTTCTTACTCTGGAATGTAGGGTGATCCCTCTTCATTATCTTACAGGGCTCTATTACCTGCATCTTATGGGTACTGTCATCCAATCCCCTAGCTGAGCTGATAGATACTGATGTTAGTGTTAGAGTCTGCTGAGAAGTAATAGGTATAGAGTCATTTTACCCTATATGTACTGTCTTGCTGAATTGTGCATCTCAGTAGTACTAGTCTCTATACTGTTAGATGCTGATGAGCTCCTTCTTTAACAGATGCTTAAGAGTGCTATTTATTTGTCTGGGAGCTGCCAGGCAGAGATCATGTCCAGCTGGGTAAGAGTCATAACAGTTTGCATAGTGAGGTTTGTCAGTGCACTGGGCCTCAGCAGGACTTTCATGCTAGTTGAGGTGAGTACTACAGTTAGAGCAGTGTGTGAGCTAAATGTATCTAAGTAGGTAGTAGTATCCCTAGCATCCTGAGTTGTGCCTCTGAATAGTGGGCTTCTTAGTGATGAGTTGTGAGGACTTGCTGATGTTGAATAGCTGAAAGCTAAGGATTAGTCTAAGGAAGAAGATGATTCATATCATCTTGCCTGTCTGTGGGTTGATATCATGATAGGATGGTTAGCAGTTAACTGGAACCTTCTTAATCTGTGTCTTAACCTCAGAGGATGTTGGAATGCTGAGGATAGCATTATTAACTCACTACTAAGAAACACTAATATTAATAGCTTCAAGGACCTTGTGCATTGCTGTGGTGGCCCTGAGGCTCATCAGAAGGTCTTGAACAGATAGGTCTATAAGTATGACAACTCAATCTATCCTGAACTTCTGATGGGCTCAATCCTGAGAATTCTGATCATACTGTCCACACCTTAGTGTGTGATAATAACTGGGATAAGTTGGCTAATGACTAGGAAAAAAAACCACTAAGTTAAATCAAGTATAGTGTGTACACAGGCCTTACATAGAAATTCCTTAGTGTTAAGATG
>JANTQH010000264.1:5572-18993 GCA_032988465.1 Onygenales sp. PD_10
TCAGGCGGCTCAGGAGATGGGCATGTGTTAAGGGGGGGGGGGTAATGATGACATGTGATTTGAAGAATTCAAATCTTTAAATAATGTATTGAGTGAATCTATATTTGCTTAACAAAATCAATAGTGATATTTTGTATTTCTAATTCAAGAAGATTGTTAATCCCAACTCCCTGGCCTGTGGCTGTAATCTCAATGTACTAAACATTTGGTACTTCTCAAACTGTGCTATCTGAAAACAATGATCCATTTTGTTTATTGCAAAGTAAAGAACAAGGAAAAAATCAACTAGAATAACAGCCTGATGAGCACAGAAGAGGAAAAGAGAAAGAAAAAGGGAAAGAAATAGAAAAAGAAAAGGGGAAATAATAAGGATGCCATACAGCTCATCAAGCACCCTACAAACATCACTCTATAGTAATGACTTGATCTAGTTGGTCTCAGGCTTTCTGAGCTTCTGACTGGATATTTAAGGCCATCTTCTTAAACTCTTCCTGTAGTTTTTGTTGTGCAATTATTCCCAACTCCACAATGCTATTGCCACATGTGAGTTAAAAGGTAAATATGCATTTGAATGATTGGCCCATGCAACATATCTATCTGATTGCTTGTGTCTCCTTGCTGGATATCCATTCAGGTCTGAGGAGAAGAACTATTCAGGCTTATGTGTAGTTGTAGCCAGTACCTAGTATTTCCAATGTACCAATCAAAATATCAATGGGAGGAGACATGACAGTTTGCATGTCATTTTGGAAGGTGTATATCAAGTTGTCTCAATCACTGGCTGACAAGTGGCTATACATTGCCCCAACTTTATATCCTTTCCAGTGTAGCCACTAGTGCAATAGGTATAAGTAAGGTACAATGGTTTGAGGATATTGATAGGAAGAATAGAAAAGAAGGAGGAAATAGACTACTTACACATTTGAGGATATAAATGACAACAGGAAAGAAAGTGATAATGAGAAGTTTTTCATGGCATTTAGGGTATTCATTGTGGATAAGCTCCATCTGCTGCAGAATCTGAAGAATCTGCTTGCACTTTTCACTGCTCTGGGTTATCATATCAAGGTTGTTTGCATATGGGGAGTCCTCAGGATTGCAGATTCACCCTTCCTGCTGAAGCTGATCTTGGGTGAGTTTGAGTCTAGAGTTGTTGGCTACTAGGTCATCTAGGCCAGGAAAGATAGCATAGAGTTGAGCTCTGTATGCTTTTTTAAAAAAAGATATAATTAATGGAGCCTTAGGTTCCTCTGGGTTCCATTCTACCTGCTTTTGAGAATTCCATTGGACCATAGCCTCACAGTAGGTCCACTCCATGTGTCTCTTGATTTTCTGCTCACATCTGTTGATTTGGTCAAGATGAGTGTCTGGAATGGGGTAGTCAATATCTAGGTGTTGATTGGTCAGCAGAAGTATGATTAATTTACCATACCACTTGCTGTCTATGATACATTAGATCATTATATTTTCAAGTAGTTTGCCAAATCAATTAGTAAAATCCTCTAATAGCTTGTGATGATTATCTGGTTTGTGATTGGGGTTAAGAAGTGCTTTACCCTCTTGGACAAATTTCTTAAAATGGTTAGGTTGCCCCAGTCACAAGTGATTATGATGTTCTCAGGCATCAGTGCTGAGTAAATTGAAGATAGGTTCCATATCCTGAGGGCTAATATCAAAAGGTGTACTGCTGAGTCCCCATAGTGAGGGTGACATGGTTTTTGATTTTCAAAACAATTAAAAGAGGGAATAGGTGTAGGTGCATGACTTCTCCTGGTGGAACTCATCTTGGGCAGCCAATAACCATTTGAGATGAGTATTGATGTGCAGTTGAACCCAGGTTTCATATGATTTTAGAGTAGTGAGGATCATAATGTGGTGAGAGGCCTGTTCTCCATTGTTAGTTATAGGCTGAAGGTTGACCCTATCCTGAAGCCTATAGATATCAGTGTGATGAATGGCTTGGATGATTTTCAGTTTTACATCACCATGTGTCATTAATAAAGAGAGACTGAGTATATTGTCTTTTCCTGCAGGTATAACCTTGGCAAACTTCTGAACCCAGTGGAGGATGAGACTCTTGGGGGATAGGATTAGCATTGAACTGATATGATCATTTTTTATGAGCTATGCATGGACACCATTGTTGACACAGGCACACTGGATGGTAAAGTGCTCTTGGGAGGGACATTTATATTTGATATTAGGGTCATTTTGTTTCTCAGGGGACAGGTGGCTTCCAGGGTTTTTCTCAATATCTTCCTTGATTTATTGAATGTAAACACTGATAATAAATGCAGTAATGGTGGTTATGGTTTTACCCAATCCCATTTCATCTCCAAGAATGCCACCTTATTGTGAGCTGTTGTTCTGCCAGAGCATGCAGTACATTATATATAGTTGGTGGGGCTGTGGAGTAACCTTCATGCCTGCTATAGAGATCCCCTTTCATGCTTCATAGCTCTTATGTTCTTTTCTAGGGAACAAAAAGAACTCTCTAAACTCATCCAGGTATTCAAAGTTCAACTGCTCACATTGAGATGAGTTTTGAAAGAGTAGTTCCTTGAACTTGATTTTATGTGTGGAATTGTCATCTTCAGGCATGCAGCTGGTATTCTGCAGGTAGATTGACTCCTTAGGATTATTATTGGGGTGAGGTGCAAATAAAGGAGGGTAGTATTCATCAAACATTTTGAGATCATTAGGAAGAATAGGAGAGTCTGGATGCAGAGGCTGATTGATATCTGCAGGAGGGAAAGGAGGATTTGAAAGGTTGTCTTGGGAGGAATTACTTGTTGGATCTGGGATAGTATGCTGCAGAATGGTGATTGAGATATAATCATTGCTGCTTGATTTGATTGATTGATGGTTCTCTTTATTGTCACTTGATTTGATTGCTTCATCTTTATGATCAGTGCCAATGAACTCACTTGGTTTGTAGTTATAATCATTGCCACTTAACTCACTTCTCTCATCATTATAGCTCTCCTCATCATTGTTTGACTCAAATGCTTCATCATTATCATCACTACTGTTGAACTCAATTTCTTGGTCAGTGTAGTTCTCCTTGTCATCACTTGTTTCAATTGCTTTATCATTATGATCACTGCTGCTGGACTTGATTCCTCTCCAGTTATTATTTGATGGTTTCAAATCATATGAAATCTCTTTAAAAAAAAGGGAGCAGTGGTTAGCAAGAAATATGAGCAATATCAAAAGGGTTTAAATTCAAAAACATACCTTGATGTAACAGATTTGTCACTGTTGGTTCCCCAAAAGTAGAGTGTTGTGGTGTTGGAGGTTCATCTGAGCCTAAACAAGAAGTATCATCTATGGAATCATGAGGGTTGCCAAACCTTTCATTACAAGTGCTGCCTTGAGAATTCCCATCTGGAGTGGAAAACTGGTGGTTGTCATTCAGCTGGTAGGGTTGGCCATGGTGTGAAGAGAGATTGTTGTTGTTAAACAGACTACAATATGAAGTTTCAAAAGGGGTAAAGTTAGACAATCAGTCTGTAGGGTTTCAATCAGCAGGCAGCTTTGGCAAAATTTGGACATAGAGGCTATCAGCACTATATGTGTAGAGAGCTTTTGAGACTGCTAACTGTAGCTGCAATGAGTCTGATAGGTGTATGGGAGGTGGGTTTTCAAAGATGACAAACATGTCATATGAATTCCAGCTAAAATGACCAGAAGCCTTCTCTGCAATGATATCCTTGAGCTTTTGCAGGTCAAGAGACATGATAATAGATGGGCCTGGGGGAGCATGGCCATTAAATATATGCAATAGAAGAGGGAAAGCTGAGTTAATGTATACTTAGCAGTTCTGAAACACATCTGAATGTATTGTAAAGCCTGCAATCTGTAATTCAATTGGAGGTGGAATTGGGGTGGCATGTGTGCTTTGTGAAGCCTGAGAGATTAGCATAGGAGATTCTGTACATGAGTTGATCTGAAATCAAAATGGCATTTGCTAGATGCTCTGAGCTGTATGCTGACTTGTCATATTGAAACTCACCATTCACAGGTCAAATAGAGGTGTAATTGATGTAGGTGGTGTGCCTCATGAAGGTGCAGACAGTTTGTATCATTTACAAAGTGAGGAAGAGGTTTGTGTGATAGATTGCAATTTGAGATTGGGTGAGGATAGACTAGTATGTATCTATTTGTTCTTAGAACTGGGTGGTGACATGTCTGATTCCAGCCCAGATTGATGCATAAAAGCTTTGGAGTCTGCATCAGGGGATTTTTGGTTTGCTTTGCAGCACTTTTAACCTTGGTGTAGGGATTGGGATTGCAATCCTCTGGTTTGAGACCCAGGTGGCCAGACAGATTGCTCTGGCTTGGACAGAAAAGTTCCATGGGAGGACTCTGGACTAGAATGGCTTTTTACTCTTCCCAGAGAGTGAGTAGGTATGTTAGGTATCATTGTGTGAGGTTTGATTGTACTGGCTGACTTGGGTGTCTCATGGGAGCAGTGGACAGCCTCATAAAGTTATTTGTATAAAATGCTAACAGCATGGAAGGGATCATAATCTCAAAGAGCTCTGGAAAAGTCCTTCAAACTTTCTTCAATCATTTGCTTTATTCATCTGGAAAGGTTAGGATCTGCAAAATTCTTGAGAGCAAGGGCATTTTGATCAATAAGCTTATAATTTCTATTAGCTATTTGTGAAGCCTCAGATCATGGAATTTGAAGCTGATGGCATACTTCTTCCACTGCTTGCAAATCATGAGAGCCATGAGAATCTGCCATGATGGCAATGAAGGTAAGAGATGTACTCAAATTTATGGAGTTATGAGATGAAATTAAGGATATAGATGAACACTAAACAATTAGAGCATCAGGAGAGATGATAGTGAGGGAGGGTGAGAGAGAGAGAAAGAGAGAGATCTAGCAAGGTTAGAGAGAAGAAGGTAAAAAGAAGACTTATATAAAAAAAAAGAGAAAGAGAAAATGAGTGGGTTGGAGGGGCTTGTATTGTGCATTCATCTCAACATGTTGGGTAATAACACAAGCAACACTTGAACAGTGAATGATCAAAATAGAAGAGCAAAGAAGATGAAAGATGTGTATGACTGTGAGAGTTAGTACTATATAATAATCAAGACAAGGAGATAGAAGGACAAGAGGGGGAAAAATAAAGAATAAGAGGAGAAGGTAATGAGAGATCAAAAAATTGATTGTGTTAAAGGGCTTGTTATGTCAGTCAAGGTGAATTGATATCCATGGAGCTGTATACCTTGAGGGTGTTTTTTTCTACAAGGGTTTATATTGGTTGAATATTTCCACATGAGGATGCTAATTGGCCAAAAGTGGCTAGCAAGAGGGGAGACACCAAAAGCTTATAACTCTCTGGATGAGGGGATGAGATAAATGGAAGTGAGGTGATTTTCATTCTGAATGAATGAACTTCTTTGCTTTTTTCCAGTTGATGGGGGAGGCCAGATTGGAGGTAAGGTTTTTCTTCTTCTTCTTTACTCTCTTTCAGTCAATGTTTATTCACTTTTGGTGTGTTTACTGCTAATTTTATCTCTCTGTTTGTTACTCCTTTAGTTCACTTGATGACTTTATCATCTCTTTCATGCATTGTAATGGAAGTGTGAGGAAGGAAAGTAGACTATCTCTTAATCAGCTAAGATATGTGTGGTTCTCATGTTTTTAGGATCTGGATACTCTGAGTTAATTTGTATTGGTTGGAGAAGTGGAGAGGGAGAAGAAGGGGGGAGTTGCCATCCTGCATTGACATAATCAAAGACACCTCAGTTTATTTTGTAATGTGTATGTTTTCAATCATTTTCCCATCTCTCACTGATATCTTTCATTGTTTGTGTGGATTCCATTTGCATTTAAATGATGGTTTTTTTTTTGTTGTCAGGTCTTGATTATCCTTAATCTAGAATGCTACCACAGATGGGAAAAGGCAAATAAGGGAGGTAGCATCAGCATAGTGGGTTAAGAGTATATATGCATGCAGAATGCATGGATACCTGAGCACAGCAATGATGCATCACATTTAGTTATGAAAGTAGTGATGGGAAAAAGCATAGGAGGTTTAATGGGATGATTAAACTGTAAAAAAGAAAGAAAGAAAGGAAAGAAAAGAGACCCAATAATGTCAATAATGCCCATTAGAAACACAAGAGATTTTGTAACAAATAAGTGAGTGGAGAGTGAGCTTGTGGATTAGGACATCACTACTCAATGCTCATTTTTAATATGAGATAGGACATTTTCATGGGTGATACCACAGCATACTGCCAGCTTGTGCAACAATTGCCTTTGTAAATGCTTAAGAAAAGTACAGATTGCTGACCAGAAATGCAAGTTACATACTACATCTCATGTTAAATGTGTCAGAAATAATATCCAGCTATCTAGAACTACAGTAATGATATCTGCTTCATACTCATTATGAAGAAAATGTAAGACAGCTTTGATATATTAATGGAAATCATCTAACACTTTACAGGAAGTTCAGTGTAAGCTTGGGAGATGGATAGCAACACTTTGAGCCATGATGTTTAGAGCCTCAAGAGATTCAAAATTTATCCTGACCAAGGAACCAGATTGAGTTGTAAATGTAGCATGCAACTACCCTGGCAGGATATATATAACTTGACTTGAATTGATGTGAGCAACAAATCCATCACTCAGTTCACTCAAGATTTTGGTTAGATGGCTAGATTCACCTGAATATAAGACAAACACTTTGAGGTTTTCATCCATGGGTGGATATAAAAGCCATATCCATTCAGAATGGCCTATGAATTGAGACAAACCATGTCAATTCTAGTCTGTTTTTTTTTGTTTTAATTAGCTAATATGTGATAATAATAGAGGGTCTCCACAAACTAATATGGATATCAACAAAGCTTCCTGCAGGTGCAAAATTGGCTAATAGTTGAATCCCTTCATCCTGGGCAATGTGAAGCTTGTCTCTGAGTGCTCAGGGCAATTGTAGGTGGTAGAATCAGGTGGGAAGAGGGATATTCATCAAGGAAGATTTGGGTGAAGAGTTAGAGTCATAAAGAGGTATACCTACTTAATACAAGGCATTGCTGATATTGATGTCCCTATCTTCTTTGCTCTTGACAGGCTTACTGCCTCACAAGACATGCTCAAGTGGCAAGCCTGCTGTACTAGAATACACAGCATGAAATATATCCAGTGCAGGGAATTCTTTATTTCAGACTTCAGAGGGTGAGAGCAAAGCTGGTCTCTACCAGGATAGTTGCAATTCATCAGGAATAAGTAAGTTGAGGTTGCTGAGTGTGCATTTGGGGAATTTGCATTGCATTTGAAGGTCAGAGATCTCTTGAAAAATAGTAGGGAGCTCTGATGGCTGTGAATTACTATCTGAAGTTCAACTTGTATTAGTTAATGTAGAGGAGGAATAGGGAAGAGAGAAAAGCACAGTAATTATCTAGTATATTAGAGATTTGAGCTGTCAGTACATTTATCTTGTGTCAGCAAGATTGAATATGGTGACAAATATTTTTCACATCCTTGAGCTTTAAATAAACTGGACAATATTTTCTATAGCCCTTGATGCACTGATGGTCTTGAGGGACATTTCTGTTGCAGGTTGGACAAGTAATGACTCTTGATCTCTCTGAACATTGATGTTTGATATGATCAGAATAGTTCTTTACTTGAATCTATTTCCAATAAAGAGGATATTTCTGTATCAGGGGGCTCATTGGAAAAAGGGGTGATTTGGAGATAGTAAGGATATAGTGAAGAGGAGAGTCAAGAAGATGGCAAAGAAGATAGAGACAAAATAAAAGAATAAAGGGGTTGGCAGGAGAACAGCAGGAGGATGATGAGGAGATAAGGCAGACATGATGTGGACATAGCAAGGAGAACTACTTTATTTTGTGGGTGTAATACAGCAATTAGACAGTTTAGATGGTCATGTGCACTACTTGAATGCAAGGCTGTAAGCTTTCCACTATATTATAGCAGAGTTTTATGTGGGATTTGTGCTGTGTTAGAATTTAAGGGGGGTGAATGATAGAATATAAAGGGAAGAAATTAATTGTGGTTGCTAGCTAACAAATAGGAGATGATTATTGTACAGGTAATTAAGATAATCATCTTAAAGAGCCAAACAGAAAGAAAAAAGGATAAAAACCTTTAAATTTTGATACTTTTGAAATGTCCATCTGATGAGCTAACCAGTAATGAAGCAAAAAAAAAAGGAAAAAAGAAGAAAGATTGTGTGCATTTCAAAGTAAAAAATAAACCCTGGATTACCAAGCCATAAAGAAGAAAGAGAGAAAAGAGGAAGAGACAAGACCAACTACCAATTAACAGATGCAGTGGTAGATTTAAGGGCAGTAAACATAGGCTAATTAGTATTTTCATTCCAGTTAGTCTCTTTGTTGGATGCAGTGGGAGGAGTATCAATATTGAGCATGGGCTGATTGGGGAGAGGCTCAGTAACATCCATATCATGATTAGGTAGAGTAGAGTCCTGATTAGAAGGAGCATTGGGAGCTTCTTACTCTATATGTCACTGTTGAGTGTTATTATTAGTATCAGTATCAGCCTTGTATTCTCCATCCTGCATGGTAACAACATCAAAACCAGTATTAGCAGCTGGGTATCAAGTTGCTCTACTCATATCAATGTAATTGCACATACTTTGCTCATTTTTGGTGTAGACTGTATGACACTGCTTAAAATGGCTGACCATCTTAATAAAGGCATGAGCACCATGATGGTTCTGCATGTTCTTAATTGCATCCAGATTGCAAATAATATAGTGAGTATTGATGGTATGAAAGAGGGCAACATTGAGACAATTATATTCCTACATGAAGCCAATGAATTTAGCAACAACTAAGTTCATAATCATAATGGAATGCTCATCACCCTGGAAAGTGTCAATAGTGTGAACAGCAAGGCTCTCATAAACAGGGTTCATAAGCCTAAGCTCATTAAGTGCAGCAATGTAGGCATGGAACTGATTGTGGTATAGCACAAGAACAAGGATATTCTTAAGTTTAATGCATGCCTGAAGGTGCAAATCAACAATCAGCTTGCAGACAAAGGTGATGTTTTCCATGTTGATGAGTAAATGTGTGGAGGGATTAGAGATGGTAATTCCCTTTGTAAGATTAATGAGCAGAGAAGGGTTGCAAATTCTAAATTCCACATGATTGAAGTTCTCAACAGCTCTGATCATCTCAGACAGTGCTAAAATCAAAGGCAAGTCAAGCAATTTGTTGTGGTAAAATGTGTGGGATACCACAGATGAAACTGGAGGACACATTTACATCTATTTATTTAGCATGCAGAGGTTGACATTAGCAGTGGCCAGCTAGGCAAATAGGAACTGATAAAGTTAGAACTTGAAAGGGTTCTTATCAATGCTAGAGAATATAGTGGGGCAGAGTTGAAAGTCATTGCTAATAAGAATATACAATCAGGCATTAAATGAGGAGATGAGCAGCCAGAGCTTGGGCTCTGCAGCTTTTGTGGCCTCATCAATGATAATAATGTCTGGGTCAAGATTGAGACAGGTACACTTGACATCAAGCTGCAAAAGGGTGGCACAAACAACATAACCAAGTGATAGAGTGTATTTAAGGAGTTCAGTGATAAGCTCAGTCAATTTATGTTTAAAGGCAGGTTTGAGGATATCATTGGATGATTCCTCAAGGAGAGCATGCAGAAGAGAATGGTCTCTAAAGTTGCTAATATATGGATGTATGAGATGACTAGCTCTCCCCATTCAAGTACCCAAACTAAGGCCCTCATGGATAAGTCAAGGGTCATTGATGAATAGGTGTTTGGTGAATGTGATCTTTTTGTAGTGATTATAAATATAAAGGAGCATAGTCTGCAACTGAAAATTGTCTGGTAGTTCTGACTCATTAAGGATATCTAGCCTATTTTCTGTGCAGCAGAGGTGAGCCTTGTTGGAATCAGCAGTGAAGACAGCTGATTTAGTAGGAAGGAAATGTAAGCAAATGATAATAGGATATGAGAATGCAGCTGTATCAGCTTCCTTATCTTTAATAGTTACTGTAGGGGGATCAGTGTGGAGATGGAGATAGTCTCTATAATACTTTATGATCTATTGATAAACATCCATTGCCAATTTACTAACCAGCTTGTTTAAAAGTGCAGTGAGGATGACACAGTGCTTGATTCTGGTGAGAATATTTTGAGTTGCATGGAGGAGCAACATGACCAGCCACTTGATGAAATAGCTTTTCCCTGTGCTGGGGGGACCATGAAGTTGGAAGATTCCACTGATTAAGAACTGCAGCTTGCAGAATGTGAGTGCCTGGTTGGTGTTGAAACTGATATTGATATAGATGCAGGGGAGAAGAGTGATGAGCTCATTGAGATGAATAGTAGTAAAGATATTAACAATCCCAACTCTCTCTGGGCAAATATTATTGGCCAGTAAGAATTGCTTCCAATTTACATGTTTTTAGGTGAAATTGGTGTGGATCTTGTCAAGACACTTTATCTGGTTCTGAAATGGAATGTTGGATGTGACTACAGTAACTCTGACAGGATGATTACTGTTAGCTGCAATAGCATTGCAAAGAGAATGAACAGTAGCATGCAGGGCTGAGTTAATTAGGGTGAAGACAGTTAGATCAGGGGTTAGATTTTATGCTCATTATTTCTCCTCATAATTTCATGGGCAACTAAGAGTGATGGTTAGGTATGCCTGGGGAGCATGGTGACTATCATTGATGACTTTGGTGAATCAGTCTTCCTTAGAATTATTAATTTTGGGGTTGAAATTGATTCTGAGCTTGTTGCCAGGTTGGATGTGAGACTGGATATCATCTGGAATCTGAAGGAAACCCTCATATCAATAGTCACCACAGCCAGGAATTTTAATGAGGTAAAGGAAAGTAGTACACTCATCAAGGCCTTTAAACAGTGCCTTTTAGGCTTCCTCTTCTGAAATAAGTTCATAGCTGAGAACAGTTATGTACTCATCAAAATTGGCAAATAAGACTTGTTGCTTGATGGGGTAAAGAGGATGGAGTTCATGTGCAGAATAATCATTAATCTGGAGGAACTTGGTCCTGGGGTGCTCAGAGTAGTACTAGCAGAGATTATCATCAAGGAAAGGGTTGTTAAAGTGAGCAGAATCTTCAAATTGAGCCAAGGCAGTATCCATATTAGTGCCACAAACAATTAGGTGCAAACAGACATTGCCATCAGCATTGTTGTGGGGTAAAAACTGGTTGCACATAAGACTGATTGAATTGTTGTGTGAGGTAAAATCAACACCAGAGAAGAGGGTGTATGTATGGAGAGTGCTCAAATTACAAGAAAAATTGATTTCAACTACCTAGTAATAGTCAGTAAGTTCATCATAATGATGGAGACTTCAGCAGATCTTGCCAAGAAATTCCTCTTAACTTGGATCATTCATACAAGTAACAGTCAGAATGGTGAATTGCTTGGGCAGCATACAAACACCACTATGAAGTTTGCCAGTTGGAATGATGGCAGGGTCAAAGATGGTGATCTCAAGGTTGAGAGTCATTTTATGGCCAGGATCAGCATGGGTGACAAGTTTAATAGAGATATGAGAGATTTGGGGATTAATGTCAGTGTTCATCTCACTGATAAGCTTGTTTTGATCTGTGAGATAAAAGAGGGCACAAAAGGTGCATCACTGAGAGGTGGGAAACAGTGACTTGTCATTGTCATAGAGATTGTCAGGCATGAGCCTATTCTCATGGCTACAGGTTTTAAAAACCTGAGGGTTGAGAGTCATTTTTGTAACTGGTAAGAGAGGGAAGAATTAGCAACATCTGATGTAATATGAGGATTATGGAAAGCTGAAATGAATAAATCAGGATTAGGACTGAAAGAACTAAATGTCTTGCAATCAAGGAAGCTAGAATGATAGGATGGTAAGATTCAAGAAGTAAATCAAGGAGAAAGTGGCTGAATAGAGGTATAAATAACCAGTTAAGAGGAACAACACAGATAGAGAGAGGATTAACAAGAAAGATTATGAAAAGAAAAGAATGATAGGAATAGACATACAGCTATTAAATAGCTAGTCAAAAGAGCACAAGTAAGCACAGGGGAAGGTGGGAGATGGAGCAAGAGAGACATCAAGAGAGAAGAGGGCAGATGAGGGTGAAGAAAAAAAAGAGAGAATTGCTGGTAAGAAGAAGATATTTATACTGTGAGAAGTAGATGAGCAAATGAATAACATAGTACTAAAATGACAGGACAGCTAAGTGAGACTGCAGTCAACAGCTGCAGTCAACCAATTTGTTGGGGCCAATGTAATCAAGTGAGACAAGATATTATAGTGATTGAGAATTTAATGGGGCAATGTAACCAAATGGTGTGATATGTTGTAGCAAAAAGAAATAGATAGAAGCTAAAGGATGGATTTAATGAGGCAATGTGACTAAATGGCATGATGTGTTGTAGTAAAAAGAAATAAATAGAAGCTAAAGAATGGATTTAATGGGGCAATGTGACTAAATAGTGTGATGTGTTGTAGCAAAAAGAAATAGATGAAAGCTAAAAGATGGATTCACATGATTTATATAAAGCAAATGATGATGCTAAAAGAGAAATAATAATAAGGAATTAATAGGGAGAGATATAGTAGAAAATAGACATACAGCTATCAAATAGCCAGTTGGTGGTTGTGGGGGCAGAGGGTTAGATGCTTAAAAGAAGTGGATGTAAATTATGATGAAAATGCTGAGAAAGGAAAGAAAGAAGTGATTATAAGGAGTGGGTTTTACTCAGCTAGATTTGAGAAAACTTGGTGGCCTGAATGAGGGAAAATAAAGACTCTCAATCAATAAGTTTGAATACAAAAAGGTGATTTGGGTGAGAGATATGTGAGAATAAGAGAAATAAGAAGCAGGAGCCATAATGAATGTAGCTTTAATACTATAGCTAGCTAGTGATATAATGGCAGACAGTGTTAATTCAGATGGAGATAGCATATAAAAAAGAGAGTGAGAAGAAAGCAAAAATACCATGAATATCACTATGAGTGGCAATATGCATTGTAAATGGGAGTTTTGAAAGAGCCTCATGCTGATTTATTATAGCCTGGGTATTGAAAGGGCTGAAGTAAAGTAGCAGAGATGGAGATGACATCAGGTAGTCCAGTTCAGTAGTATTAACTGCTTTTCTATTTGCATGTCATACAGTAAATATACAGAATGATTCAAGCTAGCAAAGTATTGAATAGGATGTAAACTCTGCATTGTGGATAAAGAGGAAAATAGTGACTAGTTACAGGGGAGAGTAAAGAGCTGAGACTATTAATATATATGGTATCTATATCTTCCTCATGCTGGAGTGTAATGATAAATGTAGTAGTTCTGAGGTTAATCTTGGAGATGAGAATGTATTAAAAGATAAACTGTAATATATTAATTAATGTGTAAAGAGG
>JANTQH010000265.1:165-18895 GCA_032988465.1 Onygenales sp. PD_10
ATTATATAATATAGCTTAATAAATGTGAAAAAAAAAAAAAAAAAAATAAAGCCTATTACATGATTTGAACCCTGATCTACATTTTGTATAGGTTTAAAAAAAGCATCATCCATCATTAACTATTATGATAATAATGAATAATGCATGTTAGTGCAAATCTGAACTAAATTATATTTCTTATCTCAACTTTGCCTGCAGATTTGACATGATGAGATTCTCAGAGACTATGATAGTATATTAATGCAGTACACAAATAATATGAGATGTAATGACTAAAGATAATGGTCTTAGTATACTATATTTCAGGTGCCTCCTCTGAATGCTAAGTTATTAATTATCATTTTAAAATCCAGTATCCCTTCCTGTATCCTTCTTTATCTGGCTATACTTGCATATGAGAATCATCTCAATGAACACTCCTCTACCAGTTATTCCTCTTTAGATGTAAGTTTCTCTTTTCTCACTATAATATTTATATTATTACTCTCTTCATCATTATTAGCCTCATCCTCTATTACATTCTTCTCATTTCACTTCTTCTCTATCTATAGCTACTTTCTTTCATTTGCATGCTTCATCAGCATGATCTTATACATTATCTTTCCTAATAATGATGACTACTCTTATAAGATAATATAATGGCCCACACTGAACTGCTATTCAATTTCTATACTCTCAATTGGAATTAATAGAATGTCTCTGGCCATCAATGTAATAGTTAGATATATTGATTCAATTATCTTTCACATCAATAAGATATTTCTCTCTAGACTAAGACTGTTGTTTAGATATCAATTAAATTCATTGACATGAATAATTGAAGGTGACTGCTGATGTAGTGTAGAAAATAATTAATGAGCCTGAGAAATTATTAGTACTAAGTAAATCAAGAAAATGAAAGAGGGTAAATACCTACCTATAATTAATTATTAGTAGTTGTAGGTTGATGAGATAAATACCATTTTTCATAGTATATCTTTATACACTGTAATGATTGAGCTTTTATCTCTAGCTCTTATTCCTCACTATTATAGATTAGTAATTATAAATATGAGTTCAGAACTATAGTAGTACAGTAAATCTCTCTCATATCACTATCAGCATTAGTATCTAAATAATATTTCTTTAGTTTATTATATATAGCTTTCAGTGCAGTCTCCAAGCTATTCTGAATGATTGGAATTTCATAGGTTGCCTCAGAAAGCTATTTATCAAGGTGGTTGAACAGTATATTATAGATTGAAAATACATTATAAATGAGTGGTATGTTTATATCTGAGAGAGTCTTAATAATCTACTAGAATGAATAAAGTAGGGTAATAACATACATAATGAGCTATCATTCATCATTACTCAACTAAAGATAGTGGAGCTTAGAGTTATTCTGAGTTACCACCTAGTAATGAATTGGATCCCTAAGTTGCAGTGCATGAATGCACATAAGATATATTGAGCTCTACTAGATCTTAACATCTTGGATCATTTAGAGCTTAATGTGCTCTAACTGGAGCTTCTGAAAGCTTTTGATTTATTGGGGAGAACTTGAGAGGGCATTGGCAAGTAGATGTAACTAGTTAAATAATTAAGAGATTAAAAATACTATTGAACTATTACTATAGACTGTTACATACCTTTAAGAGTATATGACTGAATGAGATCTCCCTTCTATCACTTATGTTAATATCATTCTTATGAAATGTCTGTAAGACATTATTATTTATTAACTTAATTTATAGGTCTCTGACTAGTTGTTTTACTATTAGCTACATAATATGAGCTATACAAGAAAGTTGATACATCTTGGCATCCCAGTAAACTTCATCCTCTACATATAGATATTTCTTCAAGAATGCTACTAATGTATTATTATTTGCTGCATTATCAGCTGTGAGAGTAAAAATGTCATCTTCAATCTATATATTATATATACACTGTATCACATATCCTGCCATATTATCATCAGTATGCATACCACTAAGATGCTCAAACCCAATTAATGCCTCTATATACTCCCATTTCTGGGTGATATAGTAGTCTTTGACATAGAGAAATGCCAAATCATTTGTGTTTATCCATACATTCAAGGTTAGTGCAATCTTTGTATTGGGGATTCAGTCTGGGAGCAGATCTTTTATCATCATTTCATAGGAGTTATTCAGCTCTTTTTGCAGGGCAGTCTGTTTTGGGAGGAAGGCCTCAACTTCACTGTTACTATATGCTAGTAACTACTGGAGATTAGGATTCTATATGGCATGAAATGCCATATTTATTGATAGAAAGATATGAAGGAGGAGGATTTAATAGTTTTCTTTATTAAATGATAATATCTCTACTTGTAGTTACTTATATATGGGGTTTTACTGAGATGAAAGGATTATTATCACAACCTGTTACTAAATAAATTAACTTATATTGTACTTATAAATGCTACCCTAATGTTCATCTATTTGTTTAAAGAGATAGTGTTCTAGTACTTCTTACTAATAAGATGTTTCCTCATTCCTAAGGTCCCCATGTTATTATACTAAGGATGTTGAAGGATTTACTTGCATTGAATATAGAGTAAAGCTAGTTTATCATTCTGCTGAAATGCTACTTACTTGAAGGACTTCCAGGATTCAGAGCTCTACTTTGTGCTTCACTGTGAATGATTCTTATGAGTGCTATCATGTTAGATCATATTTACAGTTACTATCTATTTTTATTATTAATTAAATTAAATTTGATACTCATTGTTCTGCTTTCATATGACATAGATTCTTACCTCAACTGTGGCAGTCTTAAGTCCTTTAGGAACTAAGATGGGTGGAATTAATATTAGAGTTTGTAGAAGAGAAATTGGTGTACTAATCTCATAAAGAGGAGAGCTTGGAGCACTAAAATTCATTATACTAGGAGATTAAAGGCATTTGAGAAGACAGTATTCTAGAGTGAGAGAAAATATAGCTGACATTTTTTCTTGTAGAGGGATGCAAGCTGAATGTGAGGATTAATTTTTCAGAGAATTAAGGATAAACTTACTGTATGAGTAGTAAGAGATGAGACCTACATACTACATGATAATTACTATTATAATCTCACATCTGGAAATTAGGAGACCTACATGAATAAATACCTCTAATGTACTGATCTTAAAAATAAGATACTAAGAAGATATGAAGCTATCAGATAGTGGAATTTCAGCATCATACTGTAAATATTGAGAATGAATATAGGACTGTTACTAAAATTTATTACCATAATTTTTTTCTCTTATTTCCTGGGATGCTGATAGTCAGATGTATCTTTCTTAGAAATTCCTGCTTGAATTTCATTTAATTTCCTGAATGAGATTTTACTGGGTTGGAACACTATGTGTTTGATCTTATTAATTAGTTAGATAGAGTTTGAATCTAGCTGGCCCACCTGATTAATAGTCATAATAAATTGATAGATTAATGATGTGATTCATTGATAAAGCTCATAAGGAAATTTCATGTAAAGATAGCTGTAGAATCATCCTGATCTGATAGTAACTATATGAGATATTTTTACAGTTATAGTAAGTCTGATGATCAAATTAAACTACAGCATACATAATAGATGTATGAGATGACTTTTAAATTCATGGCAGGCTGTTTATCTATCTTTTAGTAGGATATAAAGTAACTTTACTGAGATGATTATTCTTTAATAGCTTACAGCTAACTGTAACTCTTTCTATACTAGTATATTCTTTCAGGAGCTTGAGCAGGAAAATGTGATGATACTGCATGTATTGATGCAAAAGAAAGTAATTGAGTAAATATAATGATCTGAAGTAATAGACTTTACAGGATTCTACTTAATTATACTATCTTTAGAAATGGCTTGTAGTACCCATCTTCAGATAGATTAGATATCTCCTCTATCTCTAATTAACTTTCTTTAATATTTATTTAGACTTCATGTATCAAATTTATTCCATCAGTGTTTCACTACTCTATATGATAATTCCCCTAATCCCCTTTAGCTAGTATACTAATAGATGGTGTATTCCCTAGCAATTATTAATTAAAGTATTATATACTTTAGCTAGATAATTCACTGTGTTTAAATCTAAGGGATCAACACAGATTGAAAGCCCCTACACACAATTATTTAGAATAGAAGGTAATTTTGATATGAGGAATAAGTATGTATATAATATCATCAATCATGTGTATATACAGAAATGTATAGGAAAGTACAAGTAGGATATATAACTTTATTTTATATCTTTAAGATAGATTTCATGCATTTTGATTATCAAATAAAGCTACCTGATCATTATGCATCAACTAAATTTTTTTGTGTAAAAGATGGATAGAGTATCATACATAAACTGAAGGGGATTACATCTTTGAAAATGAATGAAAAGTTGCACATGCAATATAATTATATGTAAGGCTATATAGTGGACAAACTAGAATTATATATTTCATATCACAGGGTGTAAGTTAAATTGTCTGTGGGGAATGCTTCTTCATGCATAGAGATGATATTCTCCTATAGGTAATAGGATAGTGTAATGATCCTCTCATGATAATAATCTGATGAGTAATATATGGTGAAAATGCATCTAATGCATTTTATGGAGAAGGTTCTAGAAGGTAGCTTGTATTAAGACTATTGCACAGTAAATTTATTGTACCTTTTTTCAAGTTTGATGAAAGCTCTGATAATAGATCATAGCTAAGTAGGAGGAGGAGAAAGGAGGTATGAAATATATATATTAATATAGTGGACATAGTGATACTATATGCCTGTGAAGAAAATATATATATATTTAATTACCAACTATATGTGCACCATCCATATCAGGAGTCATAGGTGCAGCACAGCTATATACCTGCAGGGAAAAATATATATATAATTAGTTATCAACTATGTGTGCATCACCCATGCCAGGAGTGGTAGACATGGCACAGCTATATGCCTGCAGAGAAAAATATATATATAATTAGTTGCTAACTATACATGCATCACTCATGTCAGGAGTGGTAGATGCAGCACAGCTATATACCTATGAAGAAAAATATACATATAATTAATTGCCAACTATACATGTACCACATGTGGCATGGCTATGTGCCCAGGAAAATATATATAGATTTAGTGGCAGACTATGTGTACACCATGCATATCAACAGTGGGAAGGTGGAAAGAAAGACAGCTGAGGAATGCAGACATTACTGAAAACATCTATACTATTAAAAATCTAATCTAATATTTAGTTAATAAATTGGCAATGCTTTTGCAGCTGATAGAAAAAATATTATAAGTTAATAATTATAATTCTCTTTGAACCAGAAAGATGCTACCCTAGTATGAGAATATTAAATCACACAGACATAGCTTTTATACTTCTCAATGATTCAGAATATTAACCAATTAATAAAGATTATAGCCATGATGCTATTAGTGAAAATCCATGAGAAATCTATTACTAAATTCTGTTACTGAAATTCTTAGAATGTAAATAAACTTCATTCTGTATCAAACTTTCCCTATTTAATACTAATTTCTACTGAATAGACTTCATAAGCTTTCATTTCACATAAAAACTCTGCATCACCCTACTCTGAATAATCCTCTCACTCTAACTTCTCATCCTCATTACTTGACACCTCTCTCTCCACCTCAAAATCACCCTCTAATACCTCTTCTAGCTGAGAAATTACTTCCAATGGCCTTCTATCTTCCTTATTTAAAGTCTTTCAGAACTCATCTAATTTCTTTACAGCTGCTTTCTTACTAGCATCAGCAGCTATGAGCATTGTTTTTCCATGCTTGAGAATCTTTGCATCATGAGAGGCTAATAACATCTGTGCCTGGGCATGGAAATGTTGGAGAGCCATATTGATAGTCTTATTATTAGAGAGAGGAAGAGTATCAATCTATTAACAGTCAGTATTAATCAATAATTATGGTTGCAAGTTGAAGTAACTAACTCTTCTCTTTTTAGAACTAGTCCTAGATTATAATACATATAGTTGCTGTATAATCTCCTCTTCCTCTACCTCCTCCTCAAGTGTGTGCTTCTTTACAATTTGGGCCTGATGATATTCTAAGGACTTTTCTTAATCAAAATGCTTCTAGGTAATATGCTCAGCCTCTATCTTCTTCATGGCAGATTGATCAGCCAGTAATGCTATTTCCCTGTACTTAGTATTAGTATCTTTACTATCAGAACTGTTATAAAAGCTTGTTATTATTTGACTGATCCCTATAGATACTTTACTGTATCAAAGTGTGCCTTATAATTAGCTTCTTGAGCTTTCTTCATAATAGTCTCATTGCCAGTCTTTGTGTGCCTGATCTCCCTGGTGTGCTTGGTCTTGAGGTGTTATGAGTACTTTTTTATTAGTGATTGAGAGCTGAACATTGTGTGTTCTATGATAACTCTAAATGTTAATATCTTTTATATGGTGCAATGAATGTTAGAATGATAGTGTACTAGAATTAATGAGAGTAATTATAGAATATATTTATATAGTAATAGATTTAGGTAATAGGTTTAAATTATTCCTCCTAGTAATACCTAAAATGGAAATTATTTTGATTATAATTAGTAATATGTTATGTTTATCTCTCTTCTTCTTCTCTTTCTCTCCTCATTTTTCTCTCCTCTTCTCTTCTCTTTTGTAGTCTTTAAAATCTCTATCTCTGACTCCCCCCCCATCTCAATTACCTCTGTCTAGCAGTATGTCTAGGTATGTGTCTCCAGCCTTTTTCCTCTAGAAACTGATGTATGAACTAATATATGGGTTTATTTTCAGCTACTATCTGATTAACTGTGAGTGCTCCCCTGAGATCTACAAGAAACATAATGAGGCCTTCACAGTGAAGAAGTATCATAAGGATCATAAGAAGTAAGCTAATAATTGAAAGGCATGGCTTGAAGTAGATGGTGAGTGCAGAGCTAGGGACTATATTAATATTAAGTCTGAGCTGCAGTCATTAACTGGTCTATCAGGTAAGATACTATTCAGAATAATATTAATGATTTGCTAACAGCTAGATTAGTTGAAGAGAAGAAGATTATATTTTAGCAGATAAGTATGCATCTGATTTTGAGAATAAAGCCATTTAGTTAGCTTGTAAGGGAGATAATTCAGAATTTACTCAAGATGAGTAGGAAAAATCTAGGTGATGGGTACTATGTCCAGGCTGAGGCCATTAATTGTCTGTGCCTCATTAGTGAGGAGACACTGGTGATGCTCTTTGAATGTAGGTAATGAGATAATGTAATGATCTATTAATGATATGATACTAATAGTACTCTAGGTGTGAATCTCTGCCTGGCTCATTACTGAAAGAAGACTCTTTAAGTTGATGATATGCAGCTTGTTCTATTGATTTTAAGAGGAGTGGGCTGTCCATACTTTAGAGGTATGAAGCTGAAGATAGTTGTGGGAGAGAATAAGAAGCAGGGAGTAAAGACTAAAGGTTATGATATAAAAATGTGGGTGGTAGGGTGTGAGTTAGATGACTTTGATGTGAATACATTAAATGATAAGGACTGAGTTAATAGTGAGGAGGAGGAGAATACTATGAGTAAGGAAGATGAAGATAGAGATATAGAGCTTGATCTGGTAGATCTGATCTTAATTCTGAAGAATGAGGAGAAAGGCTATATGGTGAAGTTTATGATTAAGAGGCCTGTGTCAAAAGAGTATGGGGTTATAGAGCCTGTGGTAGAGAGAGATGTGCTGTGTGGGGCTAGAAAGTATGAGGTTTTAGAGCCTGTAGTTGACAAGCCTGAGGAGTGTGTGGTTGAGAAGCATGGAGAGTGGCTCAAGAGCCTATAGTGACTCTAGATACTGAGGAGTAGATATGTAGTAGAGATGATATGATGATATGAAGTAAGTATTAACTTGATACTATAATGAGTGGAAAATTAATATAGTAGAAAAAATGTAATGAGAAATGATAATAATCCATATGAAATTTTTCATGATAATTTCTAACTATATATAGTTTATTATTACATCTAGGATTTCTCTTTCCATCCCATCCCATCCCATCTATTTATGGGATAGAATGGGATGGGACATGGGAGAACCATTCATACAATGAGATAGAACATAGGATTTTAATTTAATTATAGGATGAGATATGAAAGCACACATTTTGATATGAGATGAGATGAAATTAATATCTATAGGATAAATATATAGAGATAGTTTCCTGTTCTATTCCATCCCATTCCAGCAGCAGCTTTAATGCTAAAGTCAGTTACAGTGATTTATAACTTTAACTGTAATATCTCTACTCCTTCTGACTCTAAGGTATCTAAACTGAATAACCCATTGAGTTGTAGTATTTTTACTCATAATGAATCTATAAAGATCTTATGAGAAGAAATCACTCTTTCTAAATATCATAATATTAAGATAGATGATTCAACATCTTATTATGAGAAATCTATTAATAAGTATCATATATTTATCTGTTTTTTTAAATGTAAATATAAGTTAGCTTCTGAAAAATTCTCTTGTGATCATACCTGTATCCTGTATGCTGTGATATGGCTATGAGGAACAGTTAAGATGACTTAAAGTATTAAGGAGTCAGAATTATATTATGAAGAGATGATATTTAACTAAAATGAATTTAAAGAGTTCCTCATGAATTAACTTGAGAATCATTGCAATTATAGCTATCTTACTACTTCTTAATTTTATAATTTAATTTAACAAGAGAATTAATTGATTCATATTTTTAAAGCTTCTTTTAATGAATATTGAAATGAGCTTGAACATCACCTTCATACCTTATAAATGCAGCTTTTTTATGCTAAGCTACATCCCTCAATTTGAAATACTATTAATAATTATCAGATTATTTTAATGAATTGAATAGAGCTAGTTAATCTAGCATCTTATCTTCAATCTTAATTGAAGAAACCCTGATAACCTTCTCAGCAAAATCAATCTACTGGTATGAGTGCTGATTTTTGTAATATCAGGTGTCCTATAGTTATCAGTGTGAATGAGAAGAATATAAAATATAGATGAGATAAATTTGTTTCAAAGCTATCTCCCAAGCCTATTAATAATATTTCTCCAAAAGAGTGGAAGAATAGAGAGGATAAGAATCTCTATTTCAATTATAGCAAATCTGATCATTATATAAAGAATTGCTGATCTGATAAAGGGAAGAAAAAAAATAGTAAGAATATTCTAAAAATCTCTGCAGTCTGAATGGAAGATGCTTCTAATTAGTAATAACTATACTTAAATCTTTATCTTCATTTTACCATGCTTGTTAATACTTCCTCCAGTGTGATTATGACTTGTAAGTTGTTACCTATTTGATCCTGAGTTATAGGTGAATTGCATAGCTGCAAAGTATCTTACTAAGTATGAATAGAAAGTTCCTGAAATTTCAGATATGACTTGATTTCTTATGGGTGATTTTTATTTCTGATTTAATTTGAAGATGATTTTGATAAAAGCTACTGATTTAGAAGGCTATTCAACTGATGAAGATTTATCTTGTCAAGTTATAAAAATATTAGATAAGAATATTATTCTAGAAATGCTATGGATGTTAATGAACAACTCACTAGTTAATTGAGTTACTTAAATATAGTGTTATTACCTCACTGATGATCAAATAACTATTGAAAGTTCTAAAGAGTTTGCAAAAATGATTCAGAATGTGCCCTGTATTTATTATATTACTAGTGATGAAATTGATATAGATCCTCCAGGTTAAACCTCAATTATACTACATATAGGAGCATTGAAGTCCTCATTAGATCTATGTATATAAAATGTATTTAAAAAGTTTTCTGCTGTCTTTTCAGAAAAAGGTACATCAAAATTGGCTGATGTGGAAAAAGTGGCACATGAAATCAATTTAATTGATGATGCTTCACTGCCCTATAGCCCTTTATATAACTTATTTGTGAAAGAACTGGATACATTATGAAAATTCTTGAAAGAAATGTAGTCTTAAAATTAGATTTGACCTTCATGAAGCCCAGCTGAAGCTCTAATACTATTTATACTCAAAAAGAATGGTAGTTTTTGACTTTATATAGATTACTGAAGTTTGAATAGAGTAACTATTAAGAATCATACTCCACTATCACTTATTAAAGAGATGATGGACTAGCTGAGTAAGATGAAATACTTTTCTAAGCTAAATCTCAGAGATGTGTATTATTATATTTACATCAAAAAAGGTGATGAATGGAAAACAGCTTTCCAAATGAAATATAAGTATTTTGAATTTTATGTAATGTTTATGGGACTATGCAATGCACTAGCTACATTTCAGTCCTATATTAACTAAATACTTTGTGGACTTATTAATGTCTACTGTATAGTCTACCTTGATGATATTCTGATCTTTTCTAAAAATGAGAAAGATCATAAAAAGTACATACATTAAGTGCTGGAAAGACTCCAGTAATATAATCTTTATATAAAGAAATCAAAATGTGCTTTCTTTGTAAAGGAACTAAAGTTCCTAGGCTTTGTGATTAAGGTTAATAGAATTCAAATGGATTAAAACTGTGTGGCCACTATCCTTAAATGGTCTGAGCCTCAAATATTTTAAGAAGTTCAAGTTTTCTTAGAATTCATGAATTTCTATTAATGATTTATATATGCTTATTTAAGAATAACTACTCTCATAATAGACTTACTAAAAGATAGTATTAAGGGAAAGAAACCTGAACTGTTCATATTTACTGAACAAGCTTGAATAGTGTTTCAAGAAGTTAAGTAAGCTTTTGCAGATACTATATTGCTTAACTACTTTAACCCTGAAAAGCCTATACAAGTAGAGATGAATATTTTGAGATTTAGAATTACTAGGATTCTCTCTTAATTATCTAAGGATGTACAACTAGAACCTACTAACAATACATAAAATTCTAAGAGAAGTTGGTGGGAAGGCACCTATCTGCTTATAACATGTAGGTGAGATTGATTATCAGTTGCCTTCTATTTGAAGAAGTTGAATCCAATGTAATATTAATATAATATATATAATCAAAAATTATTGGTAATTATTGAATTATTTTGAGTGTGAAGACACTATGTACAAGGCACTAAATTCTCTATTTAGATGCTAATAGATCATGCTAATTTATATTACTTCTTCATCACTAAGAAGCTGTCTAATAGACAAGCATGTTGGGCAGAAGAGCTATTAGAATATGATTTTTATATTTATTATTATTTAGGTTAGCTTAACCCTGCTGATGTGCTATTAAGGCAACCAGACTATAAAATAGTCCTTTGAGAGGAAGATATTGATGGAGTACTTTCTATATTACAATGAAAACTAGCTGTATGGGGTTTAATCATATCTAGTATAAATAATATCAATGAAGTGCCTGTGAAGAGAAGATGCATAATGTCAGAGGTGATTATATAGAGTAATTAAAATGATATTGTATAACTAGCTAGTATGATACTATTCAAGAGGGCTGATACTAATGGTCTAGAACATCTTATATCTTGTTTAGTAGCTATAGAAGCTACATAAAATGAAATAGACTATAATCTTCCATCTAGAATGCTTATTAAGTTCATTAAAGAGGTACAGGAGAGAGATGCCTTTATTACATCTTAAATTCAAAAATTAAATAGATGTAAAGATTCTGGAAGAGATTCTTCAACCAGATCTATAGATTTAAGATCAGCTGAGTTAACTATAAATTGTTAGTATCTCAGAAAGTGTGGACTTCTGATGCAAAATAAATCTATCTTTATCTCAGAAAGTAGGGTCTTATGTAAAGAGCTACTATACATCTATCATGATGATCCCTATGCAGGACATTTTAGAATTAATAAGATGAAAGAATTACTTCAAAGAAAGTATACATGGAAAGAAATTCAAAAGAATGTAGTTAATTACATTAATACATATAATATATATTAAAGGGTAAAGGTTTCTAGATACTTATACTATGAAATCTTATCATCATTGCTGATTCTGAATCAGCTGTGGAAATCTATATTAATGGATTTCATAGTGGATTTACTGAAATCCTAATTTCAGGGTAAGAGATATGATAGTATTCTAGTCATCATTAATTAATATACAAAGATAGCTAAATATATCCCCTGTCTAAAGATCATTAAAGCCCCAGATCTAGCTGAATTGATTATAGGTTCAATAGTTAATAAATATAAACCTCTAAAGTTAATTATATTTAATTATAGATTGATATTTACAAGCTACTTCTGATCAGCATTTTACTATCATCTTCAAATTTAATAAAATTTATTAATAGCCTTTCACCCTCAATTCAACAGTCAAACTGAACATCAAAATCAAACATTAGAGTATTATCTTTAAACATATTACTCTTACTATTAAGATGATTGGCTAAAACATTTATCAACAGCTCAATTTACTTATAATAATGTTAAGCAAGCTTTATTAAATATATCTTTATTTTTTACATTCCTCAGATATAATTCAGATCTACCCTAAGATATTATAGATAATATTCTTGAGGAGGAGGCAAGCTCTACTGAAAATTAAAGAAAGCCTTATGTAATGGGTGTGCTCTGATAAGTGGATTGTATGAGCTATACACTAGAATCAAGATTGTAATTACTAGAGAAAGGAAGGAAAAAGGAAAAGGAATTATAAGATCATATAATATAAATAGAAGGGAATTACACAAGGTCAGAGCAAATAAATATTCATATGAAGGCCCAGTCAGAGGTGTCTGATTAAGCAGTTAGAGATTGGGTGAAGTTCAGATGAGCTATAGATATAGAGTATAAGAGTGTAGCTCTTCACATTATCCCCCCCTATTTAGTTTCAGAGGGTGGGCAGGAGGGTTCAGAAAATTAGGTGCAGTGTGGTGCAGGTAGAGTCTCATCAGGTAGATACAGTTCTTTATAACAAGCAAGCATGGCAGTGTCCTGCAGGGCAGAGGTTAGTTCCCATGAAGGGGCCTTATATTCAAATTACTTTACCAGGTATTGAAATCCTCATCTGTGGTGGCAGTAGTTGAGGATGGCTTTAATCTCATACTCTACCTCATTATCTTCCTCAATGATGCCAGGTGGATGCCAGTTGATAATCTCTTGCAAGGAGAACAGGTCAGTGGAGGCCTTGTGGAGCAGATTTGTGTGAAACACATTGTAGATCTCAGGTAGCATGTCAAGGCAGTAGTTATGACTTCCCAGGACTTCAATGACAGTGTACTTAGCATATTAATAGTCAAGCATGTAAGATAGATAATTAGTTATGATGTTTTAGAAGTCTAGTCAGATCTTATTACTCATCTCATAGCATTTAGTGGGATTTTAGTAGATATTTACATGATCTTGTTGGTTCTACTAGGCACTAATCATGGAAGATTCAGCCTACTTGCAGGCTTGCTAGAGTTTTGAGATGATGATATCCATAATTTGAATTGAACTATAAGATGAAGTAGAAGGTTCAGGTAATTTAGTGAGATTAAGAACTTCAAAATTGTAATTATATGAGAGGAAAAATGAGCTGACACCAGTGCTGACAGCATTACAGCTATTAATTATAAGTTTAATGTGCAGGAGGAGTTCATTTCAGTTATTCTGAGTATATGAATAGAACTTTCAGAGGTAGTTCTTAGTTATCTGAATTATATGTTTAGTGCTGCTATTAGTTTTAGAGTAGTAGGCAGTTGAGAGATGTCAGAAGATTTTAAGGAGCTAATAGATTTAGATTTAGATAGCTCTAATAAATTGAGTTCCACAGTTCAAGATAATTGTATGGGGTAGATCATACTGGTAATAAAATAAACTTTAAAGGAAGGTTTTAGTTACTATAGGTACATCTATCTTCATATAAGATTTAAGGATAATATCTTTACTGAGGCAGTCAACAATGATAAGGATATTCTTGCAACTGTTGCTCATAGAGAGATCTACTGTAAAATTAATGGTAATATCACATCAGATATGTTTAGGGATTAGAAGAGATTTAAGCAGATCTTGATAGTAGTCCTACTAGATGATAATAGATTAGTAGATATTGTAATTCTAGATGAACTATCAGATGCTCTGAGATATATCAGGCCAGTAGAAATCTCAGAATAAAATTTAGTAGAGTACTTTACAGTCTAGATGGCTGGTCATCAGAGAATTATGAGTTTCTTACATGATTTAGGTATATAATGATTCTGAATCAGAAATCCATCACCTCTCCTAGAAGTATAGTTAGGAGTTAGAGTCTATAGAGCATTTAGTAATATTAATATAGACTTAGAGTTCAGATAGAAAATAGTAAGCTTTATCTCAGACAACCTGAGTCATTATCTGAAGGTGTTTGTTAGAGGTAGCAGCAGTGTCCCAGAGTCCCTAGAGCAGGAATGAGGTGGTTATGATTAGTAGAATAACAGATGAGACATATATTACTCTGTGCAGTGTTACTTCAGATTCTTTAAGGATCTATAGATCTAGTAGTCTCTATTTGTAGTTTACTTAGTAGGCATCAGAGTCTTCAGAAGGCATATTCTATTCACATTAGAAGAGGATATCAGTCATGGAGTTCTCTATGCTAGAATAATAATGAATCATAAAATGAAAGCAGCTGAGAAATTCAGTCTAGTATATCTGACATTTAGAGAGTTTATAGATCATCATGAAATATCAGAGGTTTTTATAATCTATGATAATTTTAAAGTCTTTCATACTGCAGAGTTCAGAGTCCCATTCCTCTAGACATTAGACAATGATGAGAAGTTTCTTGTCATAGATCTTATAATTAGCTTTGATAGAGCTAAACTTTTTAAATATAAATATATAGAGTTATAGAACACCTTCATCATCTCATTACATGAGAGTATTATTTGTAATATAACTGGAAGAGTCTGTTTCAACCACCATCAGATAGTTAGGGTTAAATGTAATGAGCATCAGAGCAGAGACAAACATTTACTTAAGGCATATAAATGCCTTGTCTGCTTCCTTAGACCATTAAAACTGCTGGTCTTTACATGTAAGGTCAGTTAGTAGTCAGACAATGTCAGAAAAATCTTAAATGAAGTATCAGTAGAAATTCATAAATCCTAGGAAGTCTCACACATCTTTTATAGTTATAGAGGTCTCTCATTTAAGAATAGTAGTAATTTTCTTGGGGTTCATACAGACTCTCTTCCCCACCTCTATGATGAAGCCAAGGTAGATTGTCTCTTAAACTTTAAAGGCAGATTTATTAATGTTAATTGGGAGATCATATTTATAGAGGTAGGTAAGGACTTTTCAGACATGCTCTTAATGCTACTTGCAGGATCCATCAGTGAAAATGAGGATGTCATTAAGGTAGATAGAAGTAAATTTATCTAAGTAATCTTATAAGGCTTAGTTGATGTATTTCTGAAAGGTGCTTGAGACATTTATAAGGCCAAAAAGAGTAACTATCCATTCAAATAGATCATATCTCATGTGAAAGGCAGTTAGCTATTCATCTCCTTCTGCAATTCAGATCTTATAGAACATGGAAATGACATTCAGCTTTATAAACTACTTGACTTAGCCAATCCATTTAAGAGTCTCATTGATTAACAGTAGTAGGTAATAATCTTTTCAGGTAAGGTAGTTGAGACTCTAATAGTTAATATAGAATTAAAGGCCTCTACCTGGCTTTTTCATGAAGAGCACAGGTGTACCTGTGGGTAAATTACTAACTCAGATGAAACCTTTATCCAAAAGATCATTAAGGGTCTTGCAGAGTATAAATAGTTTATCATACAACATATTATATAGTAGTTCTCAGGGCAGCTAAGGGTCTTTACCATCTACCTTCTCAAGTTCAATATAATAATTATGCACACTGTGGAATGGCAGGAGCTTCTCAGCAGCCTTATAGTTAAAAACATCAAGGAATTTATAATATTATAGAGGGAGGACTGTCACAGAGTCAGTCTTTAGCTTCTTAGAGAGTTATGAAAGAGCCTTCTCTATGTCAGCCATACTAGTAGTGAAGATTTCAACAGGAGGTTAGAACTTAAATTTCTAATTATAGCTTCAGAGGAGGTTATAGATATTAGTAGAGATTTGGTGAAGATCAGTAGTCTTATGAATATTTTTTTTAGAGATGTAGATGCCTCCAGGGAATACAACACATTAGTTGCAAGTATTAATGAGGGCTTGATGTTCAGATAGCTATAATAGGTCTAGCATGAAGTTATACAGAAGATTCTCAATCTCATATATATAGGTATTTTCTCAGAGAAATCCATCAACATCAACATCAAGCTTCACCATGTTTCATATAAAGCTGCCTGTGTCACCATTGATACTTTCAATCTTTCAGGGGTTGATCAGGATACATAGAAGGTTATGATAGTTAATCATATAAAAGTAAATTATTGAATAGTAACAGCAATCACTGTCTACCATAACATTCATATTAAAAGAATAATTAACTATAGTAGGTACAAGGATCACCAGAACAGTCATTTTCTTCTTAAAGGTCTTTCTATCTAACTCTGGAAGCTTCTACTCACAATTTCACACAAAAGCTAGTCTTTTCCTAAGTCTGACTTGACTAGACTAGCTGCTGAGACCATGAATTTTCATGCATGTTTAGTTTGATTTGGTTTGATTTTAGTCCCATATGTGGAATAAAACATGACCCCAAGAATTTAGAACATATTTAATGACTTAATTATAAATTATATGTAGGTAAATGAACTAAATGAGTAGGTTTGAAGCATGAAAAATGACCTCTTTTAAGAAATAAAGCATGTAAAATGACTAAGGAAAGTGTGATAAAAACAGGATCAGATATGACCAGAATTTCAGTACTAGTTTGATCTCAGAATGATTATGTAATAAGGTAATAATATTTGATAATACTCATGAGTAAAGAAGGCTCAAATCATTAATATTAACTTGTAAGTATATCCTCCTCCTTAATTATAGTCTCCTTGTGGGAACTATCTATAATCTCTTTCTCTCTACCATGCTTCATAATCATCATCTTCTTGATTGTGTCCCCATGTAATTAACTCTAATAGTAGTAATATATATTACAGCTTGAATTGAATTTCCATTTCATTCCCACACCAGCCAGGAGTATTACTAGAACATCTTGAGCTATTTTTGTAACTGTAGGGTAGGTATGTGTGATCACAGCCCACACCTCAAGAATTTTCTTATCCTTAATAATGGTCACATCATCATGAAGGTAGCAATTAAACTTAGTTGTGCAAGATGCTAGTCTAGCCTTCTTTTGACTGGCAATTAATGTATTAAGGTCCTGTGCATACCTAGAGATTAGCATAACTATACTTATTTGCCTGATCTAGTGTTACTAAAAAGCATTACCTATCTGGAAATTATTGTTCACTATATTCACATCATCAAGGGGTTTGACATCTAGAGGTTCATACTGGCAATAGTGCTTGTTATAGAATGACTTGGTAATATCAATATATATCTGATGCTCTTCCTTTATTCAGTCTTCATCAGAGTATGCATTTAATTGGAGAGATGAATTCAGTATAGCTGCAATAGCATAGAAATCTGCAAATTGCTGATCTGTCTTACTGTAATAAATAGAGAGCTTTGCCTTTACTGCCTTAATAGCCCTATATATAGCTTGATCTCATCCAGTAGCATCATAACTCTTTGCCAACTAAGTATCAAGATAGTTAAATAGATAATTATACACCCATCATGTCTGGGCCAATATAGGTGTTCATGTCCATGAAACTACCTTAATCATTATATAGAAGGAATAGAGTAAATTAATGATATATCATAGCTGGGTCAATTCTGATCCTAAAAGCTTCAAGGATTGAATCTTTTCCCTTTTAGAGTCATCCACCTAGTAATCAATTAAATTCTGAAGCTGAAGTGCTTAAACTGCTATTTTATATGTTGAACTCTATTAGATCTTAACATCTTATATCATCTTAAGAGGTGTAGTTAAAATAGGGGTTATTGTATGTTAGATGCTATGTGGAAGCTCCACATATCCTTATGTCCTCCTACTCATACTTCTTAGCTTAGATTAGTCAGCCCAACTGATGACACCTATATCACAGAGCTCCCAAGAACTTAGAAGAATCAAGCCTTTTTCTATGAATCTTATTATGTACTGCATTCTTATTACAATTAGTAGTATGTCTTGAGTTTCAATGGGTTATCTGAAGAAATGAATCTAATCCTCTGTAAGTACCCACCAGAAAACCTACACCTCACCTTTAATGATAGACTCTACAGGATGTTTATAAGCCTTTTGGTTGAAACCATCTAATTAGCCCATCACTTAACCTCATATGTGAATAATGATAGTCCTTATGTTCACACAGTGAGTCAAGATGTTCTTTGAGTAGCCAAGTACATAATCTCTACTGTGGAGTACCTAGAGGCCCTATTGAAATTAAATGCTCTGCTTGCAAGCTAAGTCTGAACTTGCAGTGCTAATATAGGGATGAAGAGCTAAGACACAGTAGAACTTCTAACATACTTAGTAAATTAAATGATTGATAAAGCATCTTTCTAAAGTAATATCAAACAGTTCATGCATGATGTGAAATCACTACTAAAGAACCCTAACTACATAGCTTTCATATAGTTGCATATACCCTCTATACTCTCATCTGAGTCCTCTGAATCATCACAATAGCCCTCAGTTCTACCCTTGACTGAACAAACAATAACAAACAAGTAAATAATGAGAATGGCTTCAAAATCGATGAACGATTCTTCGAACATGCCTTCCCCTTCGAATTTCTGAACGCAAATACCCTCAT
>JANTQH010000266.1:0-18879 GCA_032988465.1 Onygenales sp. PD_10
AAATTCCTTCATCTTTTCATATTTTTAAACACCTTTTTAATGAATCACTGCAATGGATAGCCAGATCTCTACCATAGAACACCCTTTGCAGTTCAATTTGACTACTTACCTTGATGATGAAGATGTCTTCAACAGCCAGATTCCTCAGTATAATTTATATGAAGATGATGATATCAGCAGTGCTAGTAATAACAGTGATGGTAGATTTCTTCATGATGAGGAAGTAGAGGAGGTAGTAGAGGAGGCAGTCAAGGCACAGTAGCTGCAGACTCCAGTGGAAAACATCAATTTATTCACCTTACCTCCCTTATCCTCAGAACCAGAAACACCAGGTGAAAATCAGTGTGAACTTCCCAAGCTAGAAGATCATTCCATTGAAATGGAAAAGAATGAGGTTCTCTGGGTGTTGAATAAGGACTGCCAGCCCCTTAGGTATGCTATATCCACCTATAACTCTCATCTAAAATGAAACCACTGGACCCTTGCCTGCACCCATTCTCAGCCATATAGAGACAATCAACCTGTTAAAGGTCAGTGAAAATGGCCTACTACAGCTACAGTAAAGACCAATTGCCTGTTCTGCCTGACTCTCAGCAAAGGTGCCACTAAATGGAGGATTATACCAAAGAATGTCTCCTATAATCATTTACTCTCAGAGGATAGTCATACTCATTTAGCACACTATCTATAGTTCCTATCTGCTACCTCCCTAGAAAAGATCTGAGCTCTCATTATATCTACTGTCCCCCCACATATGATTCAAACCATTCTGAGCAAGGATGAGGACCCAGAACTCTCTCAGTTAATAATATAGGACATTAATAACTATTCAGCACAGCTTCTCTGGGGAGAGCTCAAGGGACAAATACTGATACAGGCTCTAATTGATGAACTGGATGCAGAGAACAACTCAGTGGTTGAAGTAGCATGGAAAAAGGATGATGATAATCATATAACTTACCTGGTGATGTTTCATAAGGAATCAATTGAAATCCTCTGTGAGAATCATGATATTCTGCTTATGGACTGCACATATAAAACAAATAGGTATTGTCTGCTATTACTGAGTATAATATTTGTTATGAACCTCCATATGACAATGAATTTGGAACTAATATTTATAAACTATGAGAAGGAAGTAGATTATATATGAGTGTATATATCCTAGTAATGTTCTAGTCATTATTAATTTATTGTTTATCTAGATATTTACTGGGATGGATCTTAATCTAATTTGGTTAGCTCTGCCAATTTAATTAGCTGATCACCTCATAAACTAGCCAGATCAGGTAATATGTTTGCCTCTCACCTTGGCAATGGTCCCAATGCAGTTAAATGTCAACATGGTTACTAACTAACCAAACTATATATATATTGCAGCTGGGCACTGGGTGAACTTGCCTACCTTCTTGACTGCCATAACATCTCCTATCCTCCTGTTATTATCACTGATTGCAAGCTGGCTCTTACAAATGCTTTTGATAATACCTTTAGCAATAGTTATCACATTCTTTGTGGGTAGCATGTTGAACATAATGTGCTTGGCCATGCAAAGAAGCATTTTTTGATGTCTATACAGATGATTTTCCATGACATGGAGATAGAGTAATAGAGGAAAGAACTGTGGGAAAAATTCAACACCTTCATAAACATCTGGTGTGCCATTGTCAATACTACTATGGAGGATGATTATAGATAGAATTGGTCTCTTTTTGCCCAGGAATAGAACCATAAGCTCATTAACTATATTTGAAAAACCTGGATTCCCCATGAGCATCAGATTATGTGATGTTTTGTTGATAAGATTCCTCACTACAGCTACCAAGTTTCTTTGTGAATAGAGGGTTCTCACTGGGTGTTAAAGTAATATATCACAACTTCATCCAGAGATCTATAGGTAACTTATTAAAAACTGGTTCAATTCTGAAGAAATCAACATTCTGCATATAAAAGTCAGTTAGCCATCAAGAAAACCCAGACCCTCCTGTTTGCCCAGTAATATCTCTTTAAATCACTGCAGGGAAAGGTCTCCTCCTATGCCATGAACTAACTTTAATTATGAATAAAGGCAGCTGGAGATCTTAGAGATACTGAGCTTGAATATCTAGAGAGATGCTTGAATAATCAATTTTTTAGCCTTCCATGCAAACATCAGATCCATGAATGTATCAATCAGAATGAGAAACTGAAGCTCAGTTCAATTCATCCTTATTAGCTATATAACTATCATTTAGGCTGATGTCTGCAGCAGGCTGAGTAGGGGATGTTTCCATTCCCTCATAATATCATTTGGGATCCTGATTTTTGGTGGCCTCAAGATCTTCAGCCTAGAGGAGGTTCTCAGCAATGGGGGCAGGGACAGGGGTCTGTACATCAGAGGAATATATGAATGGAGGATATCAAACAGTCAATTGAGTGCTACCAGCACTGTCTGTGCCAACACCAACCACTTCTGCTCTGCATGGTAGTGACACCTCTGGATCAATATATAGTATATTCCTCTAGTATAGGGTATTTTGTAGGCAGCAGCAGTGCATCTCCATCCTGTGGTACAACCCCCCCTGCCTCTACAGCCCCTGCAGCTCTCAGTCAGAATTGGAATTGGAAGTGTGCTGTCACCCTGACTTCTCCCAGGTGGCCAGCCTGGAGATCCAGGCAGGATGTTGTAACTGAGGCAGTAAATGAGGCATTTTGGGACATTCCAGTGGGAGAGGCAGATGCTGAGGGGAAGTTAGAGGAGGGGGAGAGGGGGTGGGAGGGGGAGGAGGGGGAATTTGATGATCTATTTCATTATTCTCAGTTTGATTAATTTCATAATTAAAAAGTGGGGTTAGGAGTTGGCACATTTTAAACCATGGTTCCACATGTTATTTTGTATGTAACCCTGTGTTTATGCTATACTTTTTTCAACTTAGTCATTTTTTAATCCTGGTCATTAGCAAAGTCATCCTGGTCATTATCACACGCTGAACTTACCTCCTTTGTTTTAGTTCCCCCCTACAGGCCTCGCCCTGGGGCGCCTCGACTTGCTGGACTCCGTTCAGCTTTGTAGCCGAAGGAGGCTGGATGGACTAGGCGAAGTGGGCCCGTCTGCCTGTAATTTGCGTGCCCTCAAACGTGTCCGTGGAAGTGCGTTCCGTCTTTCGCAAGGCCTTGTGTGGATGGCAAGAATAACAGGCGAATTATGAGCGTGCGAGGAGTTGGCTGAGTGGCAGGTGAGGGGTCTTTTCCAACCGCCATCCTTCGAAAATGCTCCAGGGCTTACCGGCTCGGAGATGGGAGGGACCTCTGGTGGTTCTAGCGCTTTTTTCTAGCCGCTTCCCCTTGCCCACTGCGCAGGGATTGTTGCACAGTATTTCTCAGTACGCTTCTCTCCCGGCTCCATCCCCATCGCCTGACGCTGATGGAACCTTCTCCAGCCGTTTTCTTGAGACCTGCCAAGTGGGAGATGACAAGCCTCTCGGCTCGAGGAGCTTCGTCGGGCTGCAGGCTGACAACCCCCATAATGCTCCTCCTCGCCAATCGCCATCGGCCAGAGGAATTTTTACGGTTCTAATTTTGCCGATCGCGTCCGGAGACTCTCCACTTCGCACTCCTGCAACTACTAAATTTATGCAGGCAATCAACGTGAACCTAAAATCCTTTCCATCTGATACGCCAACCTGGCCTTTCCCAATGTCCATCCTGGACCATCCACCGGCTTTTTTTTGGCCAGGAAGGAAAATCACCCTAGGGACCTTGGCGCCAATGCATCTTCACCAGCCATATGTGCCAGCCTCTCGACGGAGTATGCTAGCATTGAATATCATCATGCCTCTCAGAGGAGGTTGGTGCATATCTCAATATTCCCCATGCATCAAAGAAGCCAGCGCAGGTGAATGGTTGACTCGACTCTGCGCATAAGCAGGTCGAGGTCGTGGAGTCGAGTTGACGATGATGCCCTCAAACAGATCGGATGATGCACTGACTGTGAGAGAGAAGCGAGATTTTAATCATCTTCGGTTGTTCGGTTGTCTTGATGCTTCCTCTCAGCACGGGGGAGAACCCCTATTTTCACCAAGGCAAGAAAAAACCCCAACAATCGAGGAAAAGACGAGCCTGTCGCTGTAGACTCGAGGCGGGCTTCATTAGCTAAGCTGTTTCCCGATATTAACTGTGAAGTTCTGCAACAACTACTTCAGAACCGATAGCATTCAATACAACAAACCAGTTTTCAGGTAAGTTTGCTCCTGCAGTTCTCAAGGGTTTGGAGCCAAATGGGGGATTTGTGAGGGCTGCATGGTAAAAGGACGGCATTGGACTCTGTTCCTGCCACGCTGCTTGCAAGCCTGTGGCCAGCCATGTGCATTATTCTCGTCCAAGGTTGTGCTAGTTCTTTGTCCGCACCTCAGCCGTTCCTAAAATTGTGCATTTTATAGTTCTTGCATCCTTATTGGTTCGACGGTGCATTAAATAGTGCTTTCAGCTAACTTAGGCAAGAGCCGGCTCCAAAACCATGTCACAGAGACGGCCACGATGGGCTGGTTGTTGGGAGAAAGCATAATCAAAAACCTTACAACAGAAGATGGCGTTTGGTCAAACGACCACGAAAAAAAATGCAACAGACCTCATGGTTCCTGAAATTGTGAGGACTGGCCACTTGGATCGGTTGGCGCCGGCGATCGAGGACTGTGAATCCTGAAATAATCCCGCCAAATATTGCCTTCCAAGGGCCAGAGCCGGGATCAAGGACCACGATAAAGGTCCAATCAGCAGGGCTTACAAATGGCGAATTCCGCACCACCCCCTAACACGAGCCCACCTTTGTGGTCGTGGACATGAGTCCAGTTAGAACTTCGGACTCAGCCTGCTCGTTCAAAAGCAACAGGGGCGGTGTCACTAGTGTGTGCTGGAAACTACGCTCTGGCCCTGGCACAAGTTGCTCATGACGGAACATCGCGGCCCGCCACGTACTGTTCTCCTTCCCTTTGGCTCCGTGCTATCAAATGCTTTCTCAATAATAGGATCGTTGATAGTCACCGCCACGACAGCGCTAGCCCGAAAAGAGGACACTTGCATGTCCATCAGTTTGCGGTTTAGTCAAAAATCCCATCCTCGTCATGCTTCCCATCGCTCCTCTGGCCGGATCCATGGTTGTTCCTCTCCCACCTTGCCCAGCATAATTTGCCGCCTTCCACTATGTTTGGTCCCTCTTCCCGTTCTGAGGCGCCTTGTATTTGCCCGCCACCCAATGACCGACGCCCCCTAGATCCATATTTTTCCACATCATGGCTTTGGCTCCACACACCAACACGACACATATCCAGCCATGACGATTATCCCATCCAATCGCTGGACAACAATAATTTGCTTGTTCTTTGGCAGCAGCACAACAATCATCGGTAATTGCGTTTCTGACAGTCAGGATGCACATTCCCGCGCCTCTTTCTTTAATGTCAGTTTCTCGGCATATTTTTTTTACTTATCTACTTTTTTGTCTGTTCTTCCTTTTTACTTTTCAAAAAAAAAAATAAGTTAATGAGTCTGATATCATCCAAATGTCTAATACCTGTTTTAAGGCGCTTGGCTTCATGGATCCAGCAAGGTTTCTGAGGGCGCAGCGGATTTTTGTGTTCATACTTCTACTAATGAACGGGGATTTTCGACTTACATGAAATTTCTCGACCAGGATCAGATTAGTGGATGAGTCGGCCCCAAGCCTCCTTGTTAACTCTTCGTATGGGTCGGCTGGAGACTGGAGTCATTGACTTCTTGCGCTAGAGCCGACCTAGAGGGATTGACTCCTGGACTGCTAGCGTTATCCTGGTCGCCCCATGATGCATGGCTCGCCGAGGGACTGGGGACTGGACTCCGTCACTGGAGTGCTGGGTCTTCCCGATATCTGTCGACTCACCATTTTTAGTGCAGCCCATTGATTGGCTAGAATGGATATGACCTATGGATAGTGTCTGAGACTCAAGGCGACTCTCGGCGCTCGCACGACGATGGACTCGCAAGAGTTCCATGGACCCATGGTGTGGTGGCACTCCTCCCCCCACTTGAGCCTGATTCGCCTTCTTGATGAACTACTAGAGTTTAAAGAGCATGGGCCTTGTTATTGTGGGTACGTATTTATTTATTTCTGAATTGTGAAGGCCAAGGCTAAACCGCATGCGACCCTTCAAGATCATACTGGTCTCCATCGCCGGGTGGAACCCCTTTAACACCCCCATCCCTACCCTTCTCGCCTTCCATCATAACGATGCCATGACCTCCTTCTGCCTTTATTAACTTCAACCTCATATCTCTCCTCCAGTTCCCCCTCCCCCTCTTCCCGCCATTTGCCCTCCACCCTCCCTCCTCCTTTCATCATTTCATTCTCTTCAGTTCTTCGCCGCCATCCTCTTCGCCGCTTACTTCTTTCTCATTCTCTCTTCATACCATACTTTATCCTCCCGGCTTTGGTGATACTTCTATCTATCCTCGGACGGCGCTGAGCTGGGCATATTGCCCCCAACCATTCCTTCTACATTATTTTTGACGACCGCGCATATATACATTGTACATCCAGTTTTGAGGATCAGGATCCCCAATTACTTTTGGACCCCGGGAACAACCCTTCTTACCAGGTCCAGCCCAATATAAAATACTCCGTGCCAGACTGTTGCCGTTGCGATTTGCCTTTGTTTACTGTCCTTCGATCCCCTGATACACCCCACGATGTTACCAACACCACCGCAATCGCCGCAATCAGTTTCAGTATGCGACGCTCCCGAGGATAGGCTGGGTTTGCTGTTGGCCAACCGGCTTGAACTCACCAGTGTTCTTGGGGTAGGTGCTTATGGCGTTGTTTATTCTGCTATCGACATCCATACCCATGTGCCATATGCAGTCAAAGCTCTCAACAAGGCAGGACTCGATCCCAGACAACGAAAGTTTCAACAGCGGGAAATAAAACTCCATCATTTGGCCAGCCAACACCCCAACGTTGTTTCTTTGGTCCGCATTATGGATTCCCTTGATTGTACTTTTGTTGTTATTGAGTTTTGCCCGGAAGGAGATTTATTTTCCAATATCACCGAAAGAGGCCACTTTGTTGGGAATGATCTCCTTGCCAAGCGCGCTTTTCTCCAGATTTTGGATGCCGTGCAGTACTGCCACTCCCTTGGAATCTACCACCGCGACCTTAAGCCGGAGAACATTTTGGTCGCAGACCATGGGATGACCGTCAAACTTGCCGACTTCGGCCTTGCTACCACCGATTACTACACTTCCGACTTTGGATGTGGTTCAACGTTTTATATGTCGCCAGGTAAATCCTTCCCTATTTAAGTTACACCCCTTTTCCGTCGAATTTTTCTAACTTATCCACCGAATCAGAGTGTCAACAATCTACTCCGCGACCATACGCCTCGGCACCGAACGATATATGGAGCCTTGGCGTAATTCTGGTAAACCTTTCCTGCGGGCGAAATCCTTGGAAGAGAGCTTCAACCGAAGATTCTACCTTCCGCGCCTACCTTAAGGACCCACAATTCCTCCGGACAATTTTACCGTTGTCAGCCGAACTGAATTCCATTCTGAGGCGCATTTTTGAATGTGATCCTCAAAAGAGAATATCAATCGCGGCGCTTCGAAGATTGATTGTGGAGTGCCCGAGATTTACTGTTCTTCCTGGATCTCCAATGTCCATGCCAGCAACACCCGCTTGCCAGAGTTACCAGTACCCCAAGGAGTCCTATGGTTACGTCAACTTCACCCCTTATCACCCCTCGCCTCCGGCCGGGCCCACTGATGTTGAATTCTCGATGTCTGATGTCTCCGACATCTCCCTCTCTGATGACGACTCTTCCATCTCGTCTTCTTCATCTGGCTCTTCGGAATATACTCCTTACAGTCAGACTCCGAATCAACTCAGATATGGTCGACCTCCAGGATTACCTAACTTTTGGGGAACCTTCATTCCAATCACCGACATTTCTGAGAAGAATCCGACACGACCCCTTCCCATGGAACCAGCCATTGCCGTTTATTAAAAAAGACCTATGACCTCTTGCAACCTTGGCTATTTTCTCCTTCGGCCGTTGCATCTCCCCGTTTGAAAAACAATATCTATTTTTAATTCAAGATGTGGAACGAATCTCTTTACGATCTAATCAACAATATACGAAAAGTGTCCGGCGCCGGTGTTGATCTCTTTGGTCTACCTAATACAATCGCCTTAGGAAACTGTCCTATAAAAGCAGCCCTTGCTGCCGAAGAACCGCCACGGACACCCTCCCGCGGCACTCCGCCCCGGACAAACCAACTATCGGACATACCTTGGGAATACATCTTCATATTTCCCCTAGTCATTGATCCATCCATCATTTACACCGCACTCGCTGTTTTCTTACACCTCTACCCGTCGTGCCATTCATTCTTTTCCGTGTCCGATATTCATTACATACACTTTTCTATTCACACTGTAATATTTTTTACGACGCTGTACAAAGACTTTATTTCGAGCGTTTTTGTCTCGTTTGCTTGCGGAGAAAACATTTGTTCGGCGTCAAATCCGTGGTCTGGACCCTAACGACAAAAAATCCAAAAACGACCAAGCCATCCCTTGTTGGAGTTTTGTTTTCCACCTTACCGCCATTGAAAAGAATTGGCCTTCATTTTTGGCTTGGTGATTTGTTGTGTGTCGAGCTTGTTGCATATTTCCAAGGAGTTTTCTTTTTTTTCATCCATTGGGAGGTTACGAAATATCTTGTTCCATCTTCATTTCTGAGATCTGTTATTGTACGCCATACTGATACCCATCCCTCGTCCCTTTTTACTACCGTTTTCTTTCAGTCATATAAAGGTGGCGGCTCACTTCTTTCATGCCTTTCTTCTCTTATTACTTATTATTATTCCAGCGACACATGCCACCGCGCCAGCTCAGCTGGCCTCAAGCATCGCTCCAACCATTCTCTGAACATATTACACATATTTTGTCCCTTACATTACACACATTCCTTGATATTCCTGCCCTGACGGGTCTGTAATTATGAAAAAAACGCGCGCACACAAAAGGCCCCGCCGTGTGTAGCCACCATTTATCTACCTGCCCTACCCGCGCATATTATCTTGTACCATATTGCGACTTTCCCCCTCGTACAGCTTTTGGGCGTGCGCTATCTTTTCCTGTTTGCGCTGTATATTATTAGTGTGGTTACTGGGCAAGTCAGCCTTATAGACTGTATATATAAATAGCCATCGTCATCATTACGCAGCTGAAGTTTGATCGCGACTTGTTGGTGGTTCCTGTGTGGCTTATATGAACGAGTGCAACGACTAAGTGGGGTTAATACTATAGATGGAATAAATAGAGCATGTGCTACGATCTAATCGAACACTACGCCTCTTTTGATCCTTTGATCGTAGGTTTTCTTATTATTCTACGTTTTTGGGGCCTGCGGGGCGCTTTTTGTTTCTGTTTCCGATATTTTTCGGCGTCCGGTTGTGGAGTGTGGAGAGTGAGGCGGCGGCTAGTTTTATGTTATTTTTGTCGCTGGGATGTAGGCCCCAGCCCTGCCACGAACCCGTTCAACGAGTTATAACTATGGATGTATTTTTAAACCCGGGTTTTCGTTTTGGGTTTTTGGAAGTCGACGGTTTGAAATAGGCGATACTCTTATTATCCGAGCTCATATATCCGAAAGAAAATCAGGCTCATATATCCAACATAACTAATAGTATATAAAATGACCCCCCCAAAAAATCATACTAAACCCCTTTAACATCAAACAATCCCATCCCCCCCCTTCTCAACCGCATCCTACCTACCCCACTTACATATTCCTCCCCCCAGTAACCATAATCGTCTGCCCATTAACATAGCTAAACAGCGGACTAACCACGCCCAAAATCGACCGCGCCGCCTCCGCGGGACTCGCCGCCCTTCTCAGCGGGATATCAGGATACTTCTCCGTCTGCTCTGTGCCATTCTTGGTCGCCAGCTGACCCGTTGGAATACCCAAGGCAACCTTTTGGCCCTCGGGCGTGGTGATGAAGGCGCCGGACTCCTTGGCGCCTGTTAGGCGGGTGAGCACGTAGCCGAAGGCGATGGTGTTGGCGCGCACGCCGAATTGCGGGCCCCATTCTTTGGCGATGGTCTTGGTGAGGCCGACCACGCCGGCTTTGCCGACGGAGTAGTTGGCTTGGCCACTGTGGTGGGGGGGGGAGGTGGGATTAGTATTGTATTGAAGATGTTGGAGGGGGGGTGGATAGGCACTTACGGGTTTCCGTGGATGCCGCTGGTGCTGCTGATGTTGACGATGACTCTCTGCTCGCCGTCCTTCACGCGGAAGTAAGGGGCGGCGGCCTGGACGAGTTTGAAGGGGGCGGTGGCGTGGACGGCAATGATGGTGTCCCATTGTTTATCGGTGAGCTGGGGGTTTTAAGATATGTTAGTAGCTGTATTGATTAAACATCGAGATATACACCGTTGCTGCTTTTATAGACGCAGGATCTATAGAAAGGGGAGTTATCTAACCTTGTGAATGACACCATCCCACGTAAACCCAGCATTGTTAACAATGATATGAATCTTCCCATTTCCAAACTCGGCCGCCTTCTGAACCACTCTCTTGAGATATTCGGAATCCGTCACATCGCCTGCAACGGCAATGGCCCGTCCGGCACTGGCGTCGTTGATTTCCTTTGCGACACCCTCTGCCTTTTCTGGTTTTTCACGGATAATCTGTTAGTTTTTCTATCTTGATAACCCTTTTTATCTGGCAAATACAGTAGATATGAAGGATACTAACTGGCATCCAAATCGGCAATAACAACCTTCGCCCCCTCGTTCGCGAACAGCCGAGCAGCCTCAGCACCAATTCCCTGTCCGGCACCAGTGATGATGGCAACTTGGCCAGCAAGCATGCCCTGGGGATAGTTGAGGTGGGAGGACACCTGCGCGATACGGTCTTGGGGAGCCATTGTTGAATATTATGAAGGGTGGTTGTTCGTATCTCTCGGCTGGGCTTGAATGTAGTATTTATGCGGGAAAACGCTCCGGATTATTCTGAGCAGGAAGAAGGGAAACTCGCGGGCTAAATGATGCAAATAGATGGTAAAACGACAAAAGTTGGAAAAGAGGAATAGATTCAGTTTCGGCAATTACTGGATATATACGAACTTCCTCGCTGCGGCGGGGAGGTTGGCGGCAATAAATTCGTCCCAAGGCACTGCGCCGAATGCCGAGGGATAAAAATGATGGCCGACGCTGAGGGCCGGCTGCGCTCAGAAACATCAAAGCTCTAGACACCGAAGCAAGACTCAAGAGACCGAGATGCAACGAATTCGTTAGAGAGCTGGTGCCAAATTACTGCTCGACGTGCTCTATTGCGTGTGCTGCGTGAATATGCTCCGGCTATTCATCAGTTTTCGGTTGACGCCAGTTATGTTCGGTAACTGTTCTTTCGATCGCCAAGAATATATATATATATATATATGGCGGAAAACCTCTATGAAGGGGAGAGAAATCTATCATAAATTCTATTCTATTCTACCTCTAACCAGTCTAAGAACACAAAGGCGCCAGACCGCTATGCCGATAATCAAACGCCCGCAGCAAACCAGTCAAATGCGCAATAGCCGCCAGAACAACCAGGACATGAAAGATCTGATGCGAGCTGCCCAGAATATCAAACTGCCCCGGCCTCCACCGTTCGGGGACGCGCGCGGCGTATATCGTCGCGCCTAGGATATACAACCCACCCTGCAGCACCAGCCAGACGAGTCCAATCTGCTTCACCATCTGCTGCGCCCCGAAAATCCACAGACCATGCAGCACGGGGAATATTGCAGACAGGCCCATCGAAACAAACATGCCCGCGCGGAACGGCCGCCAGGCTGGCGTTCGAAACCGCGGCGTGACCGAGACAACACTGCAGCCGGCCCCGATCAGCGTTATCATCGTCCAGTAGATATACTGGAGCTGCGGCATGCAGTAGAAGCCATAGTAAACGCTAGGGATGAAGCTGCCCGTTATCAACCCGACGATACCAATGTAGTCCAATGCGTTCCCGATGCGCGCTACGGTAGGCGAGTGGTTGGAGATTGTGTGGTAGGTGGCGCTCATGCCTAGGCAGAAGGCGGCGCCGGCGAAGAAGCTGCTGAATGCGAGCACGTCGCCGTGTGTTGCGCTGGCGTAGCGGGTGGAGATGGCCTTGTAGAGGGAGATGGAGAAGGGGATGGAGGCGATGGAGGGCAGGAGGTGGGTGTAGATGTTCACGGTTTCGTTGTGGACGTAGCCTAGAGATTTGAAGGAGATTATGAACGAGCCTGAGGCGGGCCGGTAGCCCGTGTGGATGTGATGGTTATCCCGCTGCCAGTGTTCCAGCTCATCCCAGTGGATTGTCCGGAGGATGCTGGAGGCTACTTTCTTGGATGCTTCCTTGGTTGCGGTTGATGCCCTCTGGGCTGCTGACGCGGGGAGAGATTCATGGCCCTGCTGTGAGCCTGGACTGGGGTTGCCTTGTTGCCGCTGACGGAGAGTCATATCTGGGATCAGAACTGGGGCAGAGAACAGCGCAATCTCAACGTGGGATGGTTGTTCTTTTTTTTTGTCGGCCTCGGTTTGATATCGAGCATCGGCCAATAGTTTTTGCGGGGAGGATGCAAACACAGCAAACATGCGGGCTGTTATGTCACCGGCCGGAGCTTCCAAGCGGATCGCGATTCAAAACATCGAGGAACACAAGGCGGGAAATAGGAAGATAGGGCCATTGCTATGAAACATCTGTAGCGTCCAGTACGCTAGATACTGTGCCGCAACTGACAATGGACGACACCCTGCGTCCACGGAAAGCTTTGAACCCCGGACGAGGCGGGGGAAACAAGACGGCAGCAACCGATTCCCTCACCCAGGTGGGGTTTACTTCCAAGGGAGATACGAAGTAGGTATTGTTCTGCTACACGCATACAGCTTGATGATACAGGTGTTTATTGGTATTTGAACACTAACCCATTGCTCCACAGACTCCTTGACCCCAAAGCCCAAGAGCAATACTATAAAAAGATCGTCGACCGATATGTACACTTCTGCAACATCCACTCAGGAAATCTCGATGCCGCCTTCGGCTCTCTCCCAAGAAATCGATCAGAAGACCCAACAAAGAACCCTCCCGTCCCTATACCCGTTAGACCATCTTCCAGATCCCGATCTAGGTCACCCAAACCTCCAAGCAAACCCCCGACGCCAGTTGGTGGGAAATCCGCTGCCGCCCCGGAGCTCCCACCGGCGGAGGAGCTCTCCATACTCCTTCTTTCCCTGCGCAAGTTGCGAGAAGCAATCTTAGCAACTAGCTCGAAGACCCCAGTTGCCTTTTCCCAGCGTGTCCACATATTCTGCATTCGCGTATCGGTCCTTGCTCAGCATCCCCCGTCCTATTACCCACCCCTCCAGCGCCTGTTAAACCATCTCCACTCCTCAGCCAACCCGCTAGACCCGTCAGACTTGCACGAGTTCACCACCTACCTAATCCTAGACTATGCGTGCCGGCAAGGCGATATGCCAGCAGCATACGAACTCCGGGCGCGATCGAGGGCGGCGTTTGGGTATAAGAGTAATTCTGTGGATCGCATTCTCAGAGCAATAATGCACGATGACTGGGTGCTGTTTTGGAGGACTAAACGGAACGAGAATGCATATACAAAGGCGTTACTTAACTGGGCGGTTGACAGTATACGCAGGCGGGCGTTGAAAGCGGTTGGGAGGGCATATTTATCAGTGGATGTGAATTATTTGGTGGAATGCTGTGCTGGAGAGAATGAGGGATGGACGTGGGAGACATTGGTGGAAAAGGAGGGTCTGGGGTGGAAGAGAGAGGGTGACAAGGTACTGATAAGGGTTAGGAAGCCGCCAGCAGCTGTTGAGGTGAAGAAGTGATAACTGGCGGGGTGTGGGGTATGGTTTAATGAGTAATTTTTGTGATGGGATGGTTTATAGCCGAATCTTTGGGCGTTATCGGGTTGTTTCGTCGAATAAACACAAGCGTAGGGTTTCGTATGAGGCGTTAGGACTTCTTTTATACAGTTGCGATTGCCTAGGAACATTTGATATTGCAAATGAAGACTTTCCGGTCTAATATATCATTTCTCATTTTCCAGACTTGGGAGGAAACGATTTCTTGTCCTCTCGATGGCAATACAGCTGCTTATATTTTGAAATCAGCATTCGGCCGTTCCCAGTTGCTGTATCTAGAAGCAGGCTGCCTCGCAACGCGCTCCGTTAATTCGGATTTGAACAACCGTGACTTTTCCGAACAAAGCTCGTAGATCGTGGCTAAGTTGAATGTCAAGCTTTGGAAGGAATGGTTATTGTTGATCAAAGATTCAAGGAGGTCCCGGGACTGAAACAGAGGGGTAAATGGTCAGTCTATTACGATCTTCCCTTCCCTAGGGTGAAATAGGGCCAAAGGTTGCATACCTCATTTAATTTCCCCGTATACAGTAAGCACACGGCAAGATTCTGCGTAATTAGAGCCTCGTCGTCCTGTCCGATGTGGCTGGTACGAAGTGCCTCCCATCCTACAACTGCATCCTCATATCGGCCCTCCGCCATGTCCAGCAAGCAGTGAAGAGTTCCGTCTGCCTCGATCGACGGGTGGTCTAACAACTTTCTGGCAGCTTCGACGTCCCCAACCCTTAGATGCAGTAGGGCCATTCGTGTGGTTTCCAACGACTGCTGCTTAGTCGGGACTTTAAAGTTTGCCAGCGATCGCCGTGCCGCATCCAGGTCGTTCATTTCTATCAATGAATTCACCACCCTTATTCCCAAATCCGATAGCCTTGATTTCCAAATTTCCCTTTCCCCTTCGTCAAGCCCTTTACGGGAGAGGTGTTTTCTGGCTTCTAGGCCAAGTTCGTATAAGCCCGCAATACCTCGTCTTGAGTCCCCGAATCCTATGCTTTGTAGCCTCACTGCAAGTACGCGGAGCGGCCATGGGACTATATGCTGAGCGTGGTCATGGGGTGCAGTGACCTTGCCAGGCTCTGTGGCTTCGCTGGTGTCATCTAGGTAGTAAAAAGCGGAGCTTAAATCTTCCAGCGCCTTCGCTTCTTGCGCTGCAATAATGGTATTGCCGGTCAGTTCTAGACAGGCTAGACGGGTATATAGAAGATAAAATATCGTGTTATGGTCATGGTGCGGGAGAGCGGAGGAGGTTAGTATAGTTGCGGAGAAATTCGCTGCAAGTAGGAAGTGGCCATCATTGAGCAAATTATCGAGGGTTGCTAGGGATGTAGATAGAGGTTCATTGGGAGATATCGTTGGAAGTTCCGAGCGGAAAGCTGGTGATATATCCAGAGGCGAGATGGGGTGGTAGATATCTGGCCGTAGGAGGTATGAGAAGTTCTTGTTTATAGGAGCGGCTATCCTATCTACGCTGGACAACGAGGGTGTATGTGGGGAGGTAGGAGTTGCGGCATTCGATCGTGCTATTGGAGTCTGGGTCCGGGATCGCGTAGGGAGTGTCGTGGTAGTGGGAGAGCTTGGTACATGATCTTTTAGACGGACGTCATTTGAAGCGGGGAATGGTGTAGGCGGGGGGGCCATACTCATCTGGCGCATCTAGGGGACCTTTCGTGGCACTTCGCGGACGAGAAGCTAAGCAGCCATTAGTTCACGGAGTACGCCAGTATGGCAAATATCAATTCAATGTCATCCATAGGATAATGGGGGCAGATAGGGACTCACCTTTCACCGAGGCATTCCGCTGATGTTTGGAACCAGGAGAGTCCATGATGTGTGCAGACAAGTCGGCTGGCGGGTTGCTGAGCACACAGCTGGCTTATACCAAGAATTAACACAGGACACAGTAACACACCTCACCCACTGCTGTCTTAACAAAGCATGAAGGCTCCTTTCAGCACTGGGGACAGCTGTGAGGATGAGGGACAGCAAGCATGAAGCTGGGGAGAGCAGCCAGCAGAATTCTGCCAGGCGGTGAGTTTAAGCTGAAGCTGTGCACAGACCAGCTGTCCCCTACTTGCCCAAACAGTCCTGGCTTCACCATACCCAACCACCAACATTCAATTGCTGCTGCTCCTTGTCCATGTCCCGCCTGCTCACTCGCTTCTGAACAGTGAGTTCCGCATGCCCAGCCGTGGTCCACGATACCGTCCAACCCTCCAAGTCGTGGATCAGAACTCCGTCTCGCAATTCTCTAGTACCCGCTCCGGTCCATTGGCCAGATACAACATGGCCCCGGCACAGAACAAGTACTCCGTCATTCTCCCCACCTACAATGAGCGCAGGAACCTGCCCATTATCTGCTGGCTGATTGAGAAGACATTCCGTGAGAAGTAAGTGGCCTCTATTTTAAAATGGGACTGGAGATGCATGTTTCAAGCTCAATTGCTAACCCCTTATTTACTTGCAGCAACCTTGATTGGGAGGTGATCATAGTCGACGACGGATCCCCCGATGGCACACTCGAAGTAGCAAAACAACTCCAGAAACTATGGGGTCCCCAACACATTGTTCTAAAGCCCCGTGCGGGAAAGCTGGGTCTTGGAACCGCATACGTCCACGGCCTACAGTTCGCGACAGGCAACTTCATCATCATCATGGACGCCGATTTCAGCCACCACCCCAAATTTATTCCCGAAATGATCAAGATTCAGAAGGAGACGAACTGTGACATCGTCTCCGGAACGAGATATGCTAGCCGTGGAGATCTGCGGGGAGGTGTGTACGGCTGGGACGTGGTCCGCAAGCTCACCTCCCGCGGAGCAAACTTGATTGCGGACGTGATGTTGATGCCGGGCGTCAGTGACTTGACCGGAAGTTTCCGATTGTACAAGAAGCCTGTGCTGGAGAAGGTTATCCGAAGCACGGAGAGTAAGGGGTATACCTTCCAGATGGAAATGATGGTTCGCGCCAAGGCCATGGGTTTCAAGGTGGAAGAGTGCCCTATTACCTTTGTTGATCGTCTTTACGGCGAAAGCAAACTTGGTGGTGAGGAGATTGTAGAGTACTTGAAGGGTGTTTTCTCATTATGGCTGAAGGTCTAGCTATATTCCCCCTATTTTTCTTTTTCCTTTCTTGTTTGTTCTTTTTATCTCTTAGTCTGTTTATGCGGGATTGAATTAGTTAATGCGTCTCTTTTCTGCATTTCCAACTGGCGAAACTATTAGGGAATGGATGGCTGGGGGTTTGTTCCAAAGTCAACGGTACATAAATAAAGGGGGTAATGGTCTAGGTCTTTTTCCGCCCAGAGACCCTGGAGGCATTATAATGACTTTCTCTCCGTGTTAATAATACCCATCCTACAATTCTACTGTTATTTACATTATCTTCTTTGGACAGCCCCTTATGCGGGCCTTGATGGGATTTCAGCTCCGTCTGTATGAGATGAACGTGAAGTCTTTTCATATCTAAAAAAAAGAAGTCGTCGTGGTACCACAGTGGAACGAGAAGCTATTGCCTCTCCAGGTATCAATTTATACAAAAAGCAAACGAACAACCTAATCATCCTTCTCGATATTCGCCAAGAATGCCTTAACCCTCGCAATCAACTCCTGTTTCGGCCCAGGCTCCGTGGGCGAATGCGTCGCACCAGGAATCACAGCACTATTCGGATCCCAAATACCCTCCCTCGACGACCCTCCCTTAGTCGCCTCTTCCCACCTCTTCAACTGCCCTTCCTTATCAAGCCAGGGAGCAGCATACTCATCCGCACCACCGGGAATAGCAAGCAGTGACTTCTTCAACAATCCACGCGAACCAACCATACCGAACGTCTCCCGAAGTCGCGCATCGGTCAGGTCGGAGCTAAATAGATCATCCTCCTGCGGGCGCTCGGGGCTATCTGGGCTTGCTAGGCTTAGAAATCTCCTGCTGCTGATGGGCGTGGTATCTCCCAGTCCTATTTTCTCTAGCAGCCAGAGGGGGAGCAGCGTATCCTTGCCTTCGACCTGTGTTTGGTTCTGCGCGATGGTGATGAGCTCGTCGTACGCTTTCTGTAGTTCTTCGGGGGAGCCATATTCATTCCCCGTCCTTATTGTATTCAGTATCGCTTCCCTATCCGATACGGGTGCTTGGAGAATCGCCCCATCCACTGGTGGCCGGGTATTTCCCGAACCCGGATTTTGAGAGTAGAGGTAATGAAGAGTATCCTGGCTCCCGGTAGAATGGCCCATAATGACAACCTTCCCCGGGGGGCAAAACTGGGATGGTGCGCGGACAGAGTTGCGCCTCTTCACGTAGTCCACGCATTGGCCTATCTCGTCGACATCCCCGTCAAGACTGGCCAGGCCCCAGCCAGAGTAGGATGATGTGAGGAGCACTTGGTACACCGACCAACTGCTGGTCTCAAGAGCTGCGGCAAGATCATTGAGATATGGTACTGTGTAGAACCCGTCGCCTAGCCCGCCGATGAATATGAGGCTGTGCGGCTTGTGGGTGGTGTTTTTAGGGGATGCGTATTCGAAGGCCGTTAGGCGGGGGGCCTGGATGGTTGTGTATCAGTTTACTGACTTGAGATTGAGAATGGTTTACATTACTGGAGAGGAGATTCATGCATACATAATTGTGTAGGATGCCTGGGTGCAAGGGCGCGGAGGACATGATAATGAGGGGCACGGATATTTCGCGAGGGAATTGGGGGTGAGATAATTGAGGGTCTAAGGAACGAGGACTTAGTATTGTCTATATATGCATCATATTCCTTTAAAGTGCGGTGTGTTTCGGGCCCTAAGCCGATAAATTGGAAGTTTGCACAGGATGGTGGTTAAATGGATAGGAGAAGTGGGAGCTACGGCGGTCCATAGCGACAAATGTCCGGCATGTTTTTTTACCAAAATGCACAGCAGAACTGCACGCACCAATTAAGGTGTGGTGGTTAGTAATCAGGGTGACACTGG
>JANTQH010000267.1:0-18823 GCA_032988465.1 Onygenales sp. PD_10
TCTTACAGCTATTTTTAATAGCTCTTTTACTAAGCTCAGCTAGAAGCATGCATGGTTTTTCTTTGCTGCTCCTCACCAGGGACCTCTAGTAATGACTGGAAGAGAACATAACCTTTCATCAACTATTGGTGAAAGGCCTTTACTTTCTCCATTCTTTGCTGCTCCTCACTGGGGACCTCTAGTAGTAACTGGGAGAGAATATGGCCTTTCATCAATCATTGGTGAAAGGCCTTTACTTTCTCCATTCCTTACTGCTTTCTCCCAAAATCATCTAGTTGTAACTGGAAAAAAAAAGGAAAAAACAGTCCCTCTGGGATTCAAACCCAGCACCAGTGGGCCAGCCATGAATAAAAAAAAGGAAAAAAACAGTCCCTCTGGGATTTGAACTGTGGGCCATGAATCTGTGAGGACAATTACTTCTACAGGAGAAGTAGAAGTAATAGTCCCAATAGATTCATAATCATTAGACTACTGAACTCATGAAAGGATGCCTATTACTCTCTACAATTATTTTTATAATCTTTTTTATCAAGCTGGTGACATTTAGTAGCAACTAGGAGAAAACATGGCCTTTCATCAAACCAAGCTAAAGGCCTTTTCTTTCTCTAGCCTTCATGGCTTTCTCTCAATGACATCCAGTAGCAACTGAGAGGGAACAGACACATCACCTTTCATCAAACCTAGCCAAAGGCCTTTTCTTTCTCTATCCTTTGCTGTGTTCTCCCAATAACATTCAGTAGTAACTGGGAGAAAACATGGCCTTTCATCAAATATAGGTGAAAGGCCTTGTCTTTCTCTATCCTTTGCTGTATTCTCCCAATAACATCCAGTAGCAACCAGAAGGGAACAGACACATGGCCTTTCATCAAATCAAGTTAAAGGCCTTTTCTTTCTCTAGCCTTTGCAGCTTTCTCTCAATGACATCTAGTAGCAACTGGGAGGGAACAGACACATCACCTTTCATCAAACCAAGCTAAAGGCCTTTTCTTTCTCTAGTCTTTGTGGCTTTCTCTCAATGACATTCAGTAGCAACTGGGAGGGAACAGACACATCACCTTTCATTAAACCTAGCTAAAGGCCTTTTCTTTCTCTATCCTTCACTGCATTCTCCTGATGACATCCAGTAGCAATCAGGAGAGAATAGACACATGGCCTTTCATCAAATCAAGTCAAAGGCCTTGTCTTTCTCTATCCTTCACTGCATTCTCCTGATGACATCCAGTAGTAACTGAGAGAAAACATGGCCTTTCATCAAACCAAGTTAAAGGCCTTTTCTTTCTCTAGCCTTCACAACTTTCTCTCAATGACATTCAGTAGTAACTGGGAGGGAACAGACACATTGCCTTTCATCAAACCTAGCTAAAGGCCTTTTCTTTCTCTATCCTTTGCAGCTTTCTCTTGATGACATTCAGTAGCAACTGGGAGAGAACAGACACATCACCTTTCATCAAACATAGATGAAAGGCCTTGTCTTTCTCTATCCTTTACTGCATTCTCCTAATAACATCCAGTAGTGACTAGGAGAAAACATGGCCTTTCATCTCTATCCTTTGCTGCATCTCACCAGGAACTTCTAGGAGTAACTGAGAGAAAACATGGCCTTTCATCAAAAATAGTCAAAGGCCTTCTCTTTCTCTATCCTATTCTTCACTGTGTCTCACTGGGAACTTTAAGGAGTGACTGGGAGAAACATGGCCTTTCATCACACACAGCTGAAAGGCATTTTCTTTCCTTTACTACTTTTTGATGGGGACTTCTAGTTGCAACTGGGAGAGTACATGGCCTTTTAAATACCTGTGTATTAGCCACTTTACTATCTTAATCTTACTTCCCATTATTGCTCTCTATTCTCTCATCCCTCTCCATTCCCTTGTCCCTCTCCATTCCCTCCTCAATGCTACTGGTAGCCAGCAATTCTAACCAAGATGTCCTTACATGAGGATATAGTTGATTGGGACTCTGACCAGCAACTCCCTCTTCTAAATGAACTTCTTCCTGTTGAGCAGGAGGACTTGGATGATGAGGAACTACTATCCATCCATAATCTCTATAAGCTTCTAGTAACTATTACTACCCTCCATTAAACCCTTATTTTCTAACTTTTCTATAGAATGAGGAGCTACCAGAGCCATCATGAATTACTCTCACATTTGAAGTATGATCATGAAATCAAAATGCACACTTCAATACTGTGGCAGAAATTAAGTATATTCAGTACTTACCAGAATATCCTACAATCCACCAACAAGGCTATGCATATTGCATTGATGTTCAAGCCTTGAACCCTGCAGACATCCCATCTATGCACATTGAGGTAAGAGGATTTATATAGTTACATTTAGGAGTTACTAATTGTCCCTGAATAGATCCAGTACTCTCACAGAGGCAACAATCATTACTGGTGGAAGACAGAATGCATATACCTCAATAATGTTGAGTGTAATTGGAAAAAATTTACATGCTCTGGGACTAAGCAATGCAAGCATTTACAACCAGACTTGAAGAACATGGAGGTAACAGATGTTACTGCACACACCCAGTTACTTATAGAAACCTTTCAACAAGAAGATCCTCAAATGCAGCCTCAATAATAAACCTACCATTTAATACAATCTTCAGCATCATCAGCAACTGATGCCCTACCATCTCCTGCTAGAAACTACTTGGAGTCTATATGGCACATTCATGATCAGGAGTGTCAAAGCACAGGATGTACAGGGAAACTGATTTATGGATGGTCTTCAGTAGGTTCTAAATCCTTTCAATTATACTTATATATATCTTATACTAACTAATAGCCTCTGGGACCTTTCTTAAAGAATTGTTCAGATTTCATATAGTGTAGTGGATGGTATCAAGGTGATCCACATCAACATGTTTTCCAAATAATTCCTAGGGTAGTTAATTCAAGGGAGATTAGGGAGCTTTTGTCTTCTACTTCTAGAGGCTCTCAATTACAATCAATCCAACAGGCTGTTCCTCCAGTTCCAACTCACTGCACTGAGGTCCATCTAGTAACAGTCCAACAGCAATGCTGTATGTATAGGTTGCCATTGACTTCTGAATGTTACTAATAGCATATAGGAATCCATTGAGAACCCTTGGAAACCTCTACTTGCAATGTAGCATTTATTTGGATTGTTCCAAAAAATCTATAGGTTACACCATATGTTATTCTAGCTAGCTTTGGTGTACATACACATCCTCCACCTCCTCCAACAAAGATGCTAAAAAAGATTCAAGAGGAGATTATTCAACTGGTCCATCAAACTGATGTCCCAGGTATTATAGCTGGTAAGTATTGGAAGTCCCTAGAAATCACCACACCCTACTAATTGGTATTATAGGCTATCTCCTTCAAACCTCTCAGCTAAGGTAATTTCTACAACAACACAATGTGTACAACCTAACTGAGTTACATTCAAGCCTCAACAATATGTTAGCACTTCAGGCCATAATACACAAGGAATAGATGCTTTCAAATCCTCTTGATAGAGGTCTTTCTGGTATGGGTTTCTCTACACACTATTAGATATGTCTGGATGTTACTAATAATATTAGCAATTACCTTTCACTACCTTACACAACTGGCCTCTCCCAACCAATATATCCAGAAAATTCATAATGATGGTACTAATGTTATGATCTTCCTCTTACTCAAGAAACAGGCCCAGTACTTTCTAAAACAATCTAGTTTCCAAGTAGATATGACCTTCAAGCAGGTTCAAGGAGATTTCAATATGATTGATTTTACCACACTTGATGAAGATATTGGAAAAGGTATGTATCTATATTCCTCTGATAGCCTTGATTTATATCTATTGATATTTACCTGTTACTAGTCACCACCATGGCCCATGTCTATGTCAATAAGGAATCTGCAGAGATGTATAGAAATGTCTTCTCTTCTCTTTTCTCATTGATTGAGGATATTGGAGGAGAGCCTATCACTTGGAAGCATATTCATGGCTATGGAATAGAGGCAGTAGTCTCAGATATGTGCTCTAAACAGGCCTCTAGTAGGTATCTGGCCCCTTCTATTTACTTCTGGATACTACTAATAGCAACTGATAGGACTTGGTCACTACCTCACCACTCTTAATCCCAACTGAAACTGGCAGGAACATGTTTAGCATGTGGTTATCTACTGTCAGGTTCATTTCAACTGTGGAATCATTCTATTTGAATAAAAGTACCCAGACACTACTAAGTTGATAAAACAACTATCAAAAGCAATGAGGGATCATGCTCAGCAACTTCTAGATGCTTTCATGAATCACCCAGATACTGCTGTTCAAAATTGGGCTAAGTATAAGAAGATACCATGGATTCTTTCTGGCTTAAACCCCTACTTTTCTTGAATGCATATAGATACTTTCAAATGGACATTAAATATAATGAATGCTATTAAGGGCAACCATCAACAACTAAATGCTGCTGGGAGCCACCTTACCTTACTAGCTGATTTTGAGGCAGTTAAGAAGCTGGATTGTCAGAATATGGAGCAACTGGATACATATTTTGAGACTGGTATACAGCCTGACTGGACTGATACTAGTGTTGCTGGAAGGAGAAAACATGCAGATCAAGATATGTTATCTGGTTATATCCAGTTACTATCCTTGGTTACTAATAATGATCAGTTCAACAACACAGGGCATTACCAGTAACACTCAGTCACTCCCAGTCAGAACTAGATGCATTCCTCCCTGAAATGTCCTCCTCTGGCTATCCAAAGAAATGTCAACAGAAGCAGGTAGATGTAGTTGATTTGACTGAAGGTAGTTCTTCTAATCCCCTCTGGTAGTTATTAGTGCTAACTTATATCAGGGTCACCTTGCCCTGCCCAGAGGTTAAAGCAGTTAGGAGGTAATACTTTGCAAAGTAAGTCTCCTCTGCTAATTATACACCTCCATACTAATTCAGTAATTACTAGATCCTCAGAGCTCTCCTTGTGCACAACAAGCTGGAAATTTATTCCAATATTAGTCCCCTCTGTTAATTATATACTTCTATGCTAATCCAGTAATTACCAGATCCCCCAAGCTCCCCCTTCAGTCTGCAGTATTCATCAGGCACTGGTGGAAATCCATTTGAAGGTAAGTCTCCTCTGCTAATTATATGCTTCCATGCTAATCCAGTAATTGCTAGACCCTCAGAGCTCTCCTCATGCATAATAAGCTGGAAATTTATTCCAATGTTAGTCCCCTCTGTTAATTATATGCTTCTATGCTAATTCAGTAATTACTAGATCCTCCAAGCTTCCCCTTTACTCTGCAGCATTCATCAGATACTGGCAGGAATCCATTTGAAGATTAGTCCCCTCTGCTACTTATATGCTTCTATACTAATCCAGTAATTACTAGACCCTCAGAGCTCTCCTCATGCACAACAAGCTGGAAATTTATTCCAATATTAGTCTCCTCTGTTAATTATATGCTTCTATGCTAATCCAGTAATTACCAGATCCTTTAAGCTCCCCCTTCACTCCACAGCATTCATCAGATGCTAGCAGAAATCCATTTGAAGGTTAGTCCCCTCTGCTACTTATATGCTTCTATACTAATCCAGTGATTACCAGATGCCTGCAGCCCCCTTCCAGATTGCAGCCAGGAGGATAAAGACAGATGTGAGTAGAAGAGATTAGAGCTGCTAAAATAGAAAGAAGAACTTGAGAGGCAGCTAGCAGCATTGGATGAGTAGCTATTATTATATGATAGTTTTTATTTGCTTTTGGTTGTATCTGGAAATAGGTGGCATTTAGTGTATTTAAGCATAATATCAAAATTATATTACATTTAAATCATTCTATTTACTAATAATAATTAGTAGCAACTGGATCTTTTGGTAAGCTCTTCTATTCTCAATCATTACCATTATATTATATTGCATACTCTGCTTCCTATACTTTATATATATATATATTTATATGTTTGTAGGAATGCAGCTTGATCTTCTCAAGGCCACTCTTCCCAGTAATTACTGGAAGCCATGAAAATCACTTGTCAGCTTTTGATATAGCCCATTCCTCACAACAGCTCCCTCCCAGTAATTACCAGTAGTCATTGAAATCACATAATCCTTGGCTCTTGGCACAGCCCATCCCCCACAACAGCTCCCTCCCAGTAATTACCAGTAGTCATCAAAATTGCATGATCCTTGGCTCTTGGCACAGCCCATCCCCCCCAACAGCTCCCTCCCAGTAATTACTGGGAGCTATGGAAATTGCATGATTCTCAGCTCTTGATGTGGCCTATCCCCCCAAGGGTGCCCTCCCAGTAATTACCAGCAGCAGGTGGGTGTGTAATACAATACCATACACTGTCTCATCAGGTGGCATGTAATTTATTTACATGAGCACTCTCATGGCCTACCAGTTACAACCAATTGAATTTTGCTGACAAATATCTTATCACTCAATGAGCTAAGTTGGGTAGAGTGTGATAATACTGTGACCACCTGATGAGCAGCCCAACTAACAAACTCCATGATAATTACCAGAACCTATTAATCCTGGCCACCTGATGAGCTCCCACCTGATCACCCGACGAACTTTGCATCTGAGGTAGACCGCGCTAAAATCCGGGTCTTGGCGCGGGACGGTTGGCGATGGCGCTAGTCCGCATCGGGACTGGCGGCTCTGCGACCTCCAACGCGACTTTTGACGATCCAAGACAAGACTCCAGCGAGCAACGAAGAACAATTCCACATCGCCGGCAGACCACGACTGGAGAGCCTCCGCTGCGAGAGTATTGGTGCTTGCGCCCGCATATACCTAGTTCTACTCTTACCCGTCCCGTGTCTCCTGCGCCCATCCTCCCAGGGACTGCTTTTCCTTCCATCCCAACAGGCCTGGGTCCTGTCGCAAACCCAGCTCCCTAGTTACCAGCTTCTATTCTATACGCCTCCCGCCCCATCGCGGCCCCAAACCCGCCGCGCACCCTCGCGTCCACATTAACAGAGTCATGCGAGACAGATATTGATTGCCCACAATGTCTCCCGCGCAAGGATACATCACCTCCTACTCCCCTCGCCTTCGCCAGTACGGCAACGCGCTCCTCACCCCCATCATCCCTCCCGCCCAAAACATCCCCGCTCCCAGAACCACCAAACGCGGCACAGTCGCGGTTAACTATGCGGAGGATGGATATGACGATGAAGATTTCGACGACAGTGAAGGCCCCAGACGACCCACCGGATTACGGAGTCTAAGAAGAGAGGAGATCAACCCGGACAGAGGGCCGACGGGGGAGAAGTTGGGCACGGAAATACAGGCCCCCGTCGATGTACAGCCTAATTTTAGAGACTGGGTGGTCAAGAAGGTGCTGAAGCCGGGGTATGTTTCCTGAACGAAAGAAAATTATTGGATGGGTTGATCAATTAACGGATATTCGGTGGTAGGAAGAAGAAGCAGATGAGCGCCCAAGCGCAACTCCCACTGACCCTAGTTCCCATCCGAATCGACCTCGAAGTCCCCGCCTTCCAACCCGCAGAGCCATTCCCCTTACCGCGAAACTACCTAGAACTCGGACTGAACCCTGCGTCACCCGCATATCGAAAGCCAGAACCCGCCCCGCCATATCGAATTAAGGATACGTTTCTTTGGAATTTACATGAAGCCCTAACGACGCCCGAGGAGTTTGCAACGACCATGGTCCGCGAGTTGGATTTGCCAAACACCCAGGCCATGACGGTGGCAATCACCAACCAAATACGGCAGCAGTTGGAAGAGTATGCTGGTGTCGCGCTACATCCGTTATTCCAGAGTTCACAGCAAAACGGCACAGCTCCGTCTAGAGATGCTTCTTCAACGCCGGCTCCGACAAATGCTGCGACTCCTGTCTCATACACTGACACCGCGCCTGGCAAAGGCAGCGTTGTCGCGTCCTCCCATCCACTTTCACTCACTGATAACGAGCTAAATCCCGATGACGCCTATCGTTGCGTTGTCAACCTTAATATCAACCTCCAAAACCGACTTTATACTGATAAGTTCGAATGGTCGCTTCTCCACTCCCAAGGGCTTGCCGAGCAGTTTGCGCGGGTAACGTGTGCGGACCTTGGGTTGGGCCCGGAATGGGTGAGCGCGGTATCGCACGGGATTTACGAGGCGGTGTTGAAGCTGAAGAAGGAAGTGTGCGAAAGCGGCGGACTTATCAGCGGCATGGGCGGGTACGGGAATGAAATCGACAACCAAGCCGCAAACGGAGGCGAAGCCGGTTGGCGATACGACCCTGAAGGTCTAGGAGACGAATGGGAGCCAAAGGTGGAAACGCTATCGAAGGAAGAAATAGAAAAGCGGGAAGGCGATAGAGAACGACAGATACGGCGGCTACGAAGAGAGACGGCGAGATTTTCTTCAACGACTGGCATCGCGCCCGAACTCACGCGGCAGAGCTCGTCGGGATACTTTGATGTTCCTGATAGCAGCGAGCCGATGGGTCGGGGCGAGCGGAGTAAGAAGAAGCGCCGCTTCCGAAGTCTTAGCCCGCTTGGAAGGAGTGGTACGCCTGGGGGGAGAGGGACTCCGGAGACCGCCAGCGGTACGGCGGGATATGGAGGTGGAGGTGGGACGCTTACTGACTGGTCAGTTTCCCCTTTTTGCTGTAGTGCAACCCATTTCTTAGCTGTGATATTGACAACCTGATAGGGAGAGACAAACATGGCGATGTTCCAACTGCGCCGTCTGGGGTACAGCGGTGTGGGCTGTCCGAGACGGCCCAGCTGGTCCAAGGGTAATTACTCATCCGCCTCCCCTTCCATTCAATCATTTCAATCATGCTGACATTGTATACAGACGCTATGCCACAACTGCGGCCTCCTTTACGAACGCGATAAGCAGGTCCCCGTATGGCCGAGAGGCTTGCATCGCATTGATATCCCCGTTGGCCGTTGATATATCCCTTTCTTCCCTTCTCTTCCTCTCCAAAACCTTTTTGTTTTTTGATGGGGAAAAATGATTCCGCTTCTTCTCCTTTTGTTTCTCTACTTGATGTACGATTAAGCTTATTCTTGTAATATCAAGCATATAGAAATTTGTCTTCCTTTTTTTTTTCTCAAGGGAAAATAGGACGGAATAGAGAGGACTTGGCGGGTTTTTTATTTAACCTGTTGTTGTTTGAAGGGGCTTTTTTATATTATTTTCATACCTACCTCGTGCCATCCACACACACATCTATCTTCTAATCCCCCTCCCATATCCAGGCGTCTCCGCAGATCACCCAATACCTACATCCAAGGTAAGTGACCAACCCCCTTCTTCCCACTCCACCATTCACACTACCATTCCCAGCTACCCTATCACTCTCCCACCACAAGGTTCAATTACCTGCTACCTCCCTACCTCGGTCCACCAGGTGAACGAACCCCCTACCTATTCCCAAGAAACCCCACCATTCACACAACCAGATCATATTACATCACCGCGCCATCCCAGGATTCTATTCTATTCCCCGTCACACCACGTCACGTCGAACATTCAACCATATCGTGCGGTTTCCTTTCTTTCACGTATCTTGGGTATTTGGGGATGTTATATTTAAGGGCGTGCGTCTGTGAAGTTATGTTCTTCCTCTTCCTCTTCTTCTTCCTGTTCGGGCCCCATCTGGATTCTATACTATGTTATACATACTAAACCAAGGGATCCCAGGTCGTGGGGGAGGGGTACTTCGTTACTCATCTATTGCATATCTATATCTATTTACGGCTTTATACCTACTCCACCGAAACCCATATGAACCAACAGGAAGGCTATCAGCCCGGAACGCAAAGGGTAGCCCTAGCCCTGGTTGGCACAACCATACATGCATGCATCCCCGGATGAGGAGCGGCGATTATCTCTCAACCATTCCGACGTTCTTGAGGCTCAAAAACCCAGCTGACGAGACAAGTCCATGATTACGTTGCAGACTGACGACGGAAAGTCTTCCCGGCGGAATCTTACGGATCCACCCGCACGATGTCGTCTATTGCTTCTCACTAGCAGGGAACGCCGCAGACATATCCGTCCCCAGCCAGCCCATAGTCTTCAACAATCCAATCTTCTTGCGAATCTGACGATATTGTCTTTTCTTTCGCTCCAATATGGTGGTATTAAATATCGCTTGAGTTTCATGAACCTCCAAGCCCCAAATGACAAAGCGAATTTCTCGCACCGGCATCAGGAGACTTCTTCCTGCCACAAATACGGGATTATGACGCTTAGACGTTCGCGTGTTACAAAGGGAGGACTGACTCGAGGACGGTGTATTAGGATTAATTTCAAGGTGTCTATACGCCCAAGGCGTTCTCATCCAAATCCCTCACACGTGGGGTGCGAGCGGTCGCCAGCCAGGAGGAGCCAGTAGGTAATGTGGTGCCAGCTGATTTGAGCAGGAAGAAGAACTCTATGCTGCCCAAGCTAACGGAAGCCTCTCTCAAACCATCTGCGCTGAGGGATGGCCCTACCATTTTAAATCAAATGGCAAGCCAAGAAACCTGGGGCCAAACCGGGAGACCAATTTCCCCCCGCTGACAGAACTCCTTGGAATGCCTCTGCCCAAACTGGTTGGAAATATTGCGACAGTTTCGGGCGTCAGTTTAGTGAGGACATCATCCGTTTCGACCCTGCGTACACTACCGTGGGGGTCAGCTAAAGGGCGCCAATTATATATATAGCCCCAAAAATAACTTACTTTATCCGAACTACCTTCCAACACCCGGAAGGGAGACCATGTATATCGAGCGGCCAGCTTTACCTCGATAATATCCGCTTCCAGCCAGGCAATCATCTTGCTGCCTGCGACGACCTTGTCCCCCTGGCCGTGCCTGGGTCGGGAGTCGGCTCTGCCGTTTAACCCCAAAATTCCCCTATCTTCTATCCCTGATCAGCGAAATGGTGGTGAATAAACGTCGCGGCCTTTGATATTCTGCCAATTCCCCATGCCACGGTTTGAGACAGAAGTATTCACCACGTTCTTCAGCGTCGATGTCGGAGTAATTAAAGCATCTATGACAGGACACGAGCGAGCGGAGGTAGTGGAGCACTTTAACAACTGTGGGACACAGGAAAAAGGGCGCCAACCATATATATATCGTGCGCCAGCGTTACCGAGATAACATCCGGTCCCAGCAAGACGATAAACTTGCTCCCTCCGCCGACCTTGGGATTCAGAAAAGCAGTGCCTCCCTACCGAGTACGCACTGTTGATATCAAGTTGAAGCCTCATAAACTAGTCGAATACATCCAGGTCCATGTATCTCTATCAAAGCGTCTCAGAAAAATGGGCGAGAAACTAATAGATAACCCCAGTGGTGGTCAATTTGATATGGGGGAATTCCAGCATTTACACCACACAACCTTAAGTTACACATCGGAGAACCTATATAGGCAATAGGACCCAAAAAGCCAAAAGCCACACCGCGCGGATACGTGCTTTTGCTGAACGTTATGACGACAAGGGAGCGGCCTTTTTTTCGCCCGTACGAACAAAGATCGCGCGGTTATTATCCCCCAGGATAATATTACAATGGCCTCCTATCTGCGACCAGTGTCAAACAAGAGGGCAATTTGGCTGGGGATATTAAGGAGCGGCGGAAAAAGCCAAATGGGGGACTCACATGGTTTCTAAGCCAGGTTCTTCGAGACCTGGCGGTGCCTTTCATGTCCTGCAATCACAGATGGATTGGTGGATACTTGGTGAGAATCTGCCCTAACTGACAAAGATTGTGGATGAAGTGGTCATTTAGCAGAAGAGGAAGCAGTTGATTTTTATCCGCTACCCAATGCCACACTTCCTCGCTGAGACCCCACACGGCTGCCCCGCATCCCGTGCCTCCGGCTCTGGCTGTCGTTGAAGTTTTGGCAGCCAGTGGGCATCAAACCGCCGGAGCAATAATAGTCGCGCTACAGTGGAGTCTTCGATACCCCCCACAGCCCCGAGGAACATCCAGACTTCTCCATGAGAGCAGGATGGAGAAGTCATGGTTTGGGTGAAAGACGAAATGATCCATGCATACTTTTCGGCTCCAGAGAATGAAAGAAGAAAGTATCATGGCGTTAGGTATGCTTCTATGGCTGTCCCTTTGTTTTACTTCTAAGTGCTAATTTTAACCTTTTCAGTTTTACCTTTCTGTTGAACTAGGTTGGTCAATCCAACCCCTTATACTTCCATAACCCACTAGATATCAACATGATCTGTGTCTTTTTACCGGTCATAGCCAGCCTATTTTGACTCACAAGGGGAGCTTAAGAATGGACGACATCATAAGTTTCTAGAACCAGAAAACCTCTCGCCTCAGGACTATGTGCCCCCTCGACTTACCTTTCAATTCCAAGGCCGATGCTTCCAAAGCCACCCCTTCAATCCCAATTGGACCGAAAATACTGCATATTACCAGCCCCCCTGGAGTTGGTGCAGTAATGGAATGAGCAGAGTATGAGGATGCATGTACGCTGTAGGGGAAGTTAAAGCGGTAAGAGAACAATTCTCCCTATCAGTCAAGGACTATAGCTTACACTTGTTTGTGTTAAGTTACCTGCTATCTGTCACCCTGCTTCATGTTTTAGATTCGATTTAGCGATGAGATCCCAAACGATGTTCAAGGGGTCTCAGCGACTGGCTGATTTAATATCATATTCTCTCGTGGGTATCCAGATTATCGAAACTAAAAAGTGGGCGGACGAACACCAAGCGGTGCTACAAAAGAAGTGCTAAGATGCAGATCTCGTCTTTCTATCGAAAAAAGACCCTGCAATTCTGGATGAGGCGACTCTCGCGTCCCTTGAGGTGGCGGACGCAGATATGGATTCGTTGCAATCAACCATCATACCCGATAGGAATCGTCTATCCGGCAGACTTCAATATAGGCACGAGTGTCTAGAAGGATCATGAGCAATGGAAACACCATGCAATAAATAGCGGCGACAGAACAGTACAACATGGGGATACTTGATGGTGAGGTTGGCGTTTAGCAGGTTTACATCTAGAAATTAGGCGCCTAAAAGGCTTAAAGAGGTCGGGGGAAATATGGACCCAACCACCTACATATACTCGATCCAGTCCTATTTCGCAGGCTATTCGCGTCGGATGGCACCCTGCCGCACAAGCACGCACTGTATAGCATCCCTAAAATATTGAATCGCCCTGTACTCCGCCGCACCACCGGCTCGTCGATGTCTGTCGCAATCAGCGTCCCAGCTCAGATCACCATACTTCTCAACTATGGACGAGGGGAATTACGCATATCCTATCCTTCAGAAGTACGAACATAACGACACCAACTTAAAAGGATCCCCCAGATGAATCTTGGAATGTCCCTTGGAGTGATGAGATAAGGACCAAGCCAGTCCTCCCGTCTTCGAATGTACGGAGGTTGGGTTGACATCGACGCTACTCTACCTTTAGTCGAAGATATCTGGCGTCACATGGAGAAGAGCCTCAGTTTCCAAACAGCGATAATGGACCTTGACAGATTTAATAGTTCCCGGCGCACGCCACCATCAACAAGCCGGACGAGTACGTTACCGGCGTCATGAACATCCTCGTCGACAGTCTTGTCTACACCATCGAGTACATCAAAGACACCATGGAATCGGACGCCGCCCTCGCTCTCGGACCCTCCATGCAGGGACACTTGATTATGCTCGATGCTCATCATCTTGTTTTCTTCATCAACACCCAGACACTGTTTTATCTATCCACCCTCCACTCGCCCTCCACAAATATGGACTGTTGTCATGAGAAGTTGAAATAAACTGACATCTCAATAACCTCCATTATATGTGCTATATTTCTTCTCTCATTCACCTCTCTCTGTATGTGTGTTCTGATATTCTAGCTTGAATGATCACTGATAATTACAGATTCTTGCGCCTGCGTGTGTTAGTATAACACAGGACAAGCTGGAAGAACTTGAAAGTGGTTTAAGTGACAGAATCATGAACCCAGAAACCCATAAGCTGGCTAACTCCGCGCGGCCTAAAACCCCCTCTTTGCCCTATTTAGAAGGCCCCAAGTCCTACCACCATTACTATGGCATTAAGCGGAACTCCGTTTGATTATGGACATAATGATACATAACCATCAACCCAGACGGGTTGGCAGCGCTGTTCGATTCGCTCAGAGGGTCTGCGGAGGCGGCGCGAACAGTTATCCTATCTACATATTCCACATGGACACACAGAACCTACAAAATTGTGTGTACATGTGAATGGGAAGATAATGCTTCCTTGCAACTGGGGCACCGCTTGAATCACCTATGGAATGGGAGACAGATTTCTGAGGTTAAAAATCAACCTGCCAGATACCATTGAATTCCACCTTGGGCATCTTGAAAACATGGCCATCCATGTTGTCTATGCTCATTCAGATGGTGCAGCTGAGCCACTTGTGATAAAGTGCCAGACGGTTTTCAACGCCTAAGCTAAGGGCATTGCTCGTCTTTGACAAACTCATCACTCAGGTCAAAAAACTGCTTAACCCCATTTACAAGGCAGGCGATCAGAAAGAGCAACTAGAGGCTGCTGCCGGTCAGTTTGGCCTCCTGGATAATATTATTATCCGACGTTGCTCGGCAAGTGGTACAATGAACCAATTAGTATCGAACTGTCGCCCGATTTCAGCCTTGGGATCCCAATGCAAGATCGCGTGTTGTACCTGGTCCAATAACAGGGACTATGGACCGGGCTGTTGAACGGTCCGCTTGCTGTGAATAGTGTCTACTTTAAATCCGAGACACGTTCAACTAGTACCAACTATGGGATTCCTGATAGGAAAGACGCTTTAGTGTTTGGCCTTCATAGCTTTCTTGTTAAAGGGTTGTAGCAAGCTCTTCCTCTGCCCCCTTTAAATATTTTCCCTGCTGATGAGCTGACCCCATCTGCCCCTGCTCCTGCTGTATCACCTCATGATTAGGAAATAACTGATGCTTCTCCTGTTTTATCTCCTCAATGCATCCAGCCAACCGTGTTAGACACGCTCGCATACCTAAAATAAACTAAGACCTGGGCAACGCTGGGTGCAATATGTGATGTGATGAAGATCATCTTGATGGACTTTAGTGTTTATGAAAGCTATCCAGCAATGGCTAAGCCAAGTCTCATGAGTGTTTCAGCTGCCATTTATTATCATTGAAGTTTGCACTGCTGTTCAAAAGGAAAGTATCAGCTTGTTCCCTATCCTTGTATTCATTTCGTGAAGCTATTTCCCGCTTTTCTATCCAGAAGCAGCTATGTTCTTCCGCAACCCAGAGATTCATGGTGAAAATTCCGTCCACCATGGACTTGATTAAATATGCGAAAGATGATATACTTACTTACTATCCAGTATTCTACTACTGCCTCACACCGACATCGGGCCGCAATGATTTTGAAGTTATGGACAACTGCAAAGTAAATATCAGGAATCATGTGCCCTTCAGACGGACAGCTTCGATCCACTGGACATAATCAGGAAGACAGTGGGAAATGAGACTGTCAGACTCAATCTCCCGCCACTGAGCAAGGAAGATATGGCGAATTTGTTTGTGGCGGTAAAGTCTGCTGTTTATGATAGAGGTTTGTCGCATCAGAACAGGAAGCGGGATTTGTTTCAAACAGAAGGCTGAAGTGGATAAAAAAAGTGAAAACAGATACAGAGTACTTAGGAGAATAAAACTTAAAAACAATTTCATGATCCTCATGGCTCTATGGACTCATATGAATCAAGAGAGCTGTCTGAAAGAAGGCCATTGGACATGGGGATAAATGATCAGCTACGCCTCCAATTACCAATGGCACGGCCTATTAATTTTTGCTTGATTAACCAATTGCCTGCTCAACGCTGCAATAATTCTGCCTAAACGCTCCATGTGTCGCTCCGCAGCAGGAGAAAATGGTCCGATTTCATGCATGACGAGGAAAGGATCAGAGTCCCCGTCTTCCCACTCCCCCTGAAGGTACGCGACGTAGTCTTCGTTGTATGTAGCGATGATAAGGTAGATTTCGTGGCGATCTTGGCTAATCATGCATCGTCTGGGGCCCGTCAGCGTTTTGGTTACTATCGCTGGGAAATGAACGCCCTTACCGAAAAACCGAATCATTTCCCTTGCATGGTTCATCATATATCCAAGCAGCCATTGGTGCACTCTCCTGCATCCATGGTCTGGCTTCTTGCCGTATCTGAGCTTTAACTTCCAGAATGGACAGCGATCGTGAGGTATTTTTAGTGATGAGCGAGAAGTGACCGTCAGTTCGTGCCTCGTAGAGGCTCTCCTTCTTAGGGGATTTGTGTTTTCTAAAATGGAAAGCTTTTCGCTCGATGGACCATCTGGCTTCCGCGAGCCCAGGCATCCGTAGACATAATCCTCGTAAAAGTAGAATGAGAGCTGTGTTCACGATCTGCTCATCTTTAACCAGAGGCAAGAACTTGGCCTCTTCCGTCGTTACAGGTGAAACAGTCTCAATAACGCTTTTAGCCCCCACGGACTGGGGAGTTTTGGAAGGGGTCTCATCTCCAATGTCTACCTCAGCCATCATGTCGTCGAGGACCTCTGCTTCTGAGGTATATACCTTTGGACCACGAGTAGGCGTAGAAGGAGGAAAAGTATTTGATTCCATAGCTCTGCGTTGCCGCCGTGTTATGACATTAAAAAATACTTTCTTCGTTTCTTGCGGACCCGGTTGCAGGTTGTCTATTTCTTGCTGGAAGTCATATAGGGTGTCAAACGTTCCCAGATCGGCATTCCCTTTCAATCCCTTTGCTACTTCCTGGACGTAGGGCACCCAGTGCTTGTTCCATCTCAGATTCTTAAGATCTTCGGCGCGGTACCTGATACCATAGTCCCTGTCCAAGTCGACGTCGCTAGCCATGTCCCTCTTCCACAGCACACGGAGCGCCAGGAATTGCGCTTCTTCGATTTTCGATGCGGAGTTCAATGTCTCAAGTTCCTGGATGGATATTGATTCCACCCTGTGCTGTTGCGCGAGCTGATGCCATTGTTGCGAGGTGGATGGCAGACCTGGGATTTGATTTCCCATTGAGGCAGAACTTGAGGGAGCGGGGGTTTGAAGGCATTGCTGGGGCCCAAGACAAACAAGCTGCAATGTCGGTATTTAAGGGCACTCTGGATCGCCGAGTCCCATAAAAATAATGAGTCTGTCAAGCGCCGAAGAAGCGGTCTTCCTCCAGGAAAACATTAAGGAACCAATCACCAGAAGAGGTGTGCTAAGCGCCAGCATGGGTTGAAACCATCCCCCATCTTATTAGTTTCATTTGTATTTCTGCGGGCATTGTGATTCAGGCTGCAGCTCCATCAACTATCACAAGTTGATGATCGGGATGATAGGTTGGTTGGTGGATGCAAGAACCAAGATGAAATGTTGATGGAGCGTGGAAATGCCAAGAAGTCACGTTGCCCAGACAACTCGCTTATCTCAAACATCCTCCGAACTACATGTACATAGATATTGACATATTCAATACCATCAACATCAAGTCTTTCCTGACACCGTCGTTGCAGCTCCACACAGCTCCCTATCTGTGGTACCAGCCCATTTCAGAAGATGGAGAAACCGTCCGAAGCGCCGCTACTCAACAAGAAGTATGAATACAAACGCGCCTGTAAGAGTATTGACATCCTAATTGACCAAAAGAAGATCTCGGTGGATCGTGGGGAAGTCTTTCGGATAGCAATGAAGCGGTGTGATAAGATTGCGCGGACTTATCACCTAGTTTCTGATTTCACGACTTGCTATTTTCGAGCAGAGGACACGCTCATCAAGGAGGACTTTGAAGTCAGCATGGATGTCGAACCTATCTTTTTTGCGAGAATGCCTCTTGCGGATTTTAACTTTTACAAGTCTGAGCGACCTGTATCTCATCGCATCTTGGACGAGAAAAGTGCTTGGGAATACTGTCAATTTGTCAATCACGACATTTGCAATCTCATGAGCTATTCGCTGGAAAGATCCAATACTGTGCCCTTAACTGAATATGATGGGTGGCACGATGAAAGGTGGGTTTACGACAGACGTTGCTCCATACTAGTACTCAGAATACATACTGATTCTGGCATTTAGGTCGAGGCATGAGGTCGGGATGCCCTATGAGTTTCCAGGCTTGAACCCACCAGGCGAAAGATACGAGTGGCGGGCACCAGGGCTACAGGGCCGGGAAGATGCGCCACATACAATTGTCTCGTCATATCATATTACTCACTCGCCTGCACCTATCCTACGGGGCGAGTTGTTAACCATTCTTCGCGTGATGTGGTGGAAAACCAAGGTTGTCTTAGGGAAAGGCCATGAGATCACTCCGGTATGCATTTTAATTTTAGACCCACGGAATAACAAACAGAACGATGCTAACATGATTGACCAGATCCTTCTAATATCTGTTCGCCCCTATCATTTCCGGGTCATCGAAGCATACTACAATGGGTCCAAATTTTGTTTTGCGATACAGCAAACCAGTTCCTATGAATCTCACTGATTCCACGGAACAGCGGCAGAAGGCGTATAACTGGGTACTCAGATGGATTTTCTCCACTCCGGTTGGAGATACCCGAACCCTTGGAGCACTACGTTCTTCGAATCCGCGATCCAAGCCCCAGTCTCCTGCAAAGAAGGACTCAAATGTTCATTTGGCTGGTGTGTGCGCTGGACTTGGGGGAGGGTAGCGAGTTTGGAACTGGGAGTATGCCAAACCCCTTTTTATCCGGTAGTGTCTGCATGGCTGTCAGTACTATGTACGATGTGATGATGTTTATGTTGTCTTTCCCATGAGCGATGTTTTTTGTTTATCTCTAAACTTTCTTCTTCTTCTTCTTCTTCTTCTTCTTCTTCTTCTTCTTCTTCTTCTTCTTC
>JANTQH010000268.1:0-18319 GCA_032988465.1 Onygenales sp. PD_10
ACCCTAACCCTAACCCTAACCCTAACCCTAACCCTAACCCTAACCCTAACCCTAAACTAACCCTAACTAACCCTAACTAACCCTAACCCTAACCCTGGAATAAATTTAATACATAAAGTCTGAATAAATACTAAAGAAAGTTAATTAGAAATAGAGGAGATATTCAGTCTATCTGAAGATAAATACTATAAGCTATTTCTAAAGATAGTATAGTTAAGTAGAATCCTGCAAAGTTCATTACCTTAAATTATTATATTTACTTAATTACTCTCTTTTACATCAACACATGTAGTACCATCACATTTTCCTACTCAAACTTCTAGAAGAATATACTAGTATAGAAAGAGTTGCAGCTAGCTGTAAGCTATTAAAGAACAATTATCTTAATAAAGTTACTTCATATTCTACTGGAAGATAGATAAATAGCCTACTATAGATTTAAAAGTTATCTCATGCATTTATTATGTATGCTGCAGCTTAATTTGATCATCAGACTTACTATAACTATAAAAATATTTTATATAGTTACTATCAGATCAGAGTGATTCTACAGCTATCTTTACATGAAATTTCCTTATAAGCTTTATCAATAAATCACATCATTGGTCTACTAATTTACCATGGCTATTAACTAGGTGAGTCAGCTGAATTTAAACTTCACTTAACTAATTAATAAGATTAAACACATAGTGTTCCAACCCAGTAAAATCTCATTCAAGAAATTAAATAGGATTCAAGCAGGAATTTCTAAAAGAGACACATCTAACTATTAGCATTTTAGGAAACAAGGAAAAAAAATTATGATAATAAATTTTAGTAATGATTTTATACTCATTCTTAATGTCTATAGTATGATGCTGAAATTTCACTGTCTGATAGCTTCATATCTTCTTAGTATCTTATTTCTAAGATTAGTATATTAGAGGTATTCATTTGTGTAGGTCTTCTAATTTCTAGATGTGAGATTATAATGGTAATTATCATGTAATATGTAGATCTCACCTCTTACTACTCATATAGTAAGTTTATTCTTGATTCTCTGAAAAACTGATTCTTATACTTAGCCTGCATCCCTCTATAAGAAAAAATATCAGCTATATTTTCTCTCATCCTGGAATACTATCTTCTTGAATGCCTTTAATCTCCTAGTATAATAAATTTCAGTGCTTCAAACTCTCCTCTTTATAAGATTAATACACTAATTTCTCTTCTATAAACTTCAACACTAATTCTGCCCATCTTAGTTCCTAAAGAACTTGAGACTACCACAATTGAGATGAGGATCTATATTATATGGAAGCAAGACAATGAGTATCAAATTCAATTTGATTAATAATAGAAATAGACAGTAATTACAAATATAATCTAACATGATAGTACTTGCAAGAACTATTCATAGTGGAATACAAAGTAGAGCTCTAAATTCTAGAAGTCCTTCAAGTAAGTAGCATTTCAGTGAAATGATAAACCAGCTTTACTCTATATTCAATGTAAGTGGATCCTTCAACACTCTTGATATAGTAATATGAGGACCTCAGGAATGAGAAAATATCTTATTAGTAAGAAGTGTCAGAATGCTGTCTCTTCAAACAAATAGATAGATATTAGAATAGCATTTATAAGTATAATATAAATTAGTTTATTCAGTAATGAGCTATGATAATGATTCTTTTATCTTAGTAAAACTCTACATGCAAGTAATTACAAGCAAAGACACTACTATTTAATAAAGAAAACTACTGAATCCTCCTTCTTTATATCTTTCTATTAATGAACATAGCATTTCATGCCATACAGAATCCCAATCTCTGGCAATTATTAGTATATAGTAATAGTGAAGTTAAGACCTTCCTCCTAAAATAAACTGCCCTGTGAAAAGAGCTGAATAACTCCTATGAAATGATGATGAAAGACCTGCTCCTGAACTAAATCCTCAAAATGAAAATTGCACTGGTTTTGAATGCATAAATAAGCACAAATAATTTAGTATTTCTCTGTATTAAAGACTATTATATCATTCAGAAATGGGAGTATATAGAGGTATTGATTGGGTTTGAGCATCTTAGTAATATGCACACTAATGATAATATGGCAGGATATGTGATGCAGTATATATATAATACATGAATTAAAGATGATATTTTTACTCTCATAGCTGATAATACAGCAAATAATAATACATTAATAGCATTCTTAGAGAAATGCCTGTATGCAGAGGATGGAGTTCACTAGAATGCTAAGATGTATTAACTTTCTTGTGTAGCTCATATTGTGCAGCTGGCAGTAAAACAACTAGTTAGAGACCTATAAATTGAGTTAATAAATAATAATGTTCCATAGATATTTCATGAGGATGATATTAATATGAGTAATAGAGGAAAGATCTCATTTAGTTATACACTCTTAAAGATATGTAATGATCTATAGTAATAGTCTAATAATATTTCTAATTTCTTAATTATTTGATTAGTTATACCTACTTGCCAATGCCCTCTTAAGTTCTCCCTAATAAATTGAAAGCTTTTAGAAGCTCCAGTTAGAGCACATTAAGCTCCAAATAATTTAGAATGTTAAGATCTGATGAAGCTCAATATATCTTATGTGTATCTATATACTGCAACTTAGAAATTCAATTCATTACTAGGTAGTAACCCAGAATAACTCCAAGCTCCACTATCTTTAGTTGAGTAATGATAAATGGCAGCTCATTATGTATATTATTATTCTACTTGTAATGAGTGTGCTCTGATAAGTGGATCATGCAAGTTATATGCTAGAATTAAGATTGTAATCACTAGAGAAAGAAAGGAAAAAGGAAAAGGAATTATGAGATCATGCAATATAAACAGAAGGGAATTACATGAGGTTGGAGCAGATAAACATTCATATGAAGGCCTGGTTGGAGGTGTCTGATTAGGCAGTTGGAGATTGAGTGAAGTTCAGGTGAGCTATAGATATAGGGTATAAGGGCATAGCCCTTTACATTATCCCCCCCTATTTGAATTCAGAGGGCAGGCAGGAGGGCTCAGAAAATCAGATGTGAAACAGTGCAGGCAGAGTCTCATTGAATAGGTGTAGCTCTTCATAGCAGGTGAGCACAGTAGTATCTTGCAGGGTGGAGGTCAGTTCCCATGAAGAGGCTTCATATTCAAGTCACTTCATCAGGTACTAGAATCTTCATCCACAGTGACAGCAGTTGAGAATGGCTTTAATCTCATATTCTACCTTATTGTCTTCCCTGATGATGCCAGGTGGATGCCAGTTAGTAATCTCTTGCAAGGAAAATGGGTCAGTAGAGGCTTTGTGGAGCAGGTTTGTGTGAAACACATTGTGAATCCCAGGTAGCATGTTAAGGCTGTAGTTATGACTTCCCAGAACTTTAATGATGGTGTACTTGGCATATCAGTAGTCAAGCATGCAAGATAGACAATTAGTTATGATGTTTTGAAGGTCTAGCCAGACCTTATTGCCTACCTTATAGCATTCAGTAGGATTTTAGTGAGCATTCACACAGTCCTATTGGTCCTGCTGGGTGCTGGCCATGGAGAATTCAGCCTACTTATAGGCTTACTAGAGTTTCAAAACAATGATGTCTACAATTTGAATCAGACTGCAGGGTGAAGTAAAAGGTTCAGACAATTCAGCAAGGTTAAGAACTTCAAGGTTATAATCATGTAAGAGGAAAAATGGGCTAATATCAGTACTGACAGCATTATGACCATTGATTGCAAGTTTAGCATGCAGGAGGAGTTCATTCCAGTCATTCTGAGCATATAAACAGAACTTTTAGAGGTAGTTCTTAGTTATCTGGATCATACATTTAGTGCTGTCATCAGTTTCAGGGTGATAGGCAGTTAAGAGATACTAGGAGATCTTGAGGAGCTAGTAGATTCAGCTCTAGACAGCTCTAATAAACTAGGTCTTACAGTCTGAGATAATTGTATGGGGTAGACCATGCTGGCAATAAAATGAACTTTAGAGGAAGGCTTTAGCTACTGCAGGTGCATCCATCTTCACACAGGGTTTAAGAATAACATTTTTACTGAGATGGTTAATAATAATAAGAATATTCTTGCAGCTATCACTTATGAGGAGGTCTACTGCAAAATTAATGGCAACATCACATCAGACACATTCAGGGATCAGAAGAGATTTGAGCAGACCTTGACAGTAGTCCTGCCAGGCAATGATGGATTGACAGATGTTGCAGTTCCAGGTGAACTATTAGATACTCTGAGATATGTCAGGCCAGTAGAAATCTTAGGATAAAATTCAGTAGAGTACTTTATAGTCTGGGTGGCCAGTCATCAGAGAATCATGAGTTTCTTGTATGATTTAGGTGTGCAATGGTTCTGAATCAGGAACCTACTACCTCCCCTGAAAGTGTAGTTAGGAGTTGGGGTCTACAGAGCATTCAGTGATGTCAATATAAGCTTGAAGTTTAGGTAGAAAATAGTGAGCTTTATCTCAGATGATCTAGGTCATCATTTGAAGGTATTTGTTGAAGGTGGCAGCAGTGTTCTAGAGTCTCTAGAGTAAGGATGAGATAGTTATAATTAGCAGGGTGATAAGTGAGATATATATCACTCTGTGCAGTGTTACTTCAGATTCTTTGAGGATCTGTAGATCTAGTAGTCTCTATTCATGGTTTACTTAGTGGGTGTTGGAGTCTTCAGAAGGCATATTCTATTCACATTAAGAGAGGATGTTGATCATGAAGTTCTCTGTGCTAGAACAATAATGAATTGTGAAATGAAAGTAACTGAGGAATTCAGCTCAGTATATTTAGCATTCAGAGAGTTTATAGATTATTATGAAATATTAGAGGTTCTTATGATCTGTAATGATTTTAAAGTCTTTCACACTACAGAGTTCAGAGTCCTATTCTTCTAGACATCAGATAATAGCAAGGAGTTTCTTATCATAGATCTTATAGTTGGCTTCAGCAGGGCTGAGCTTCTTGAATATAAATGCATAGAGTCACAGGATGCCTTCATCATCCCATTGCATGAGAGTACTACCTGTGATGTAACTAGAAGAGTCTATTTCAACCACTGTCAGGCAGTTAGAGTTAAATGCAATGAGCATCAAAGTGAAGATGAACATCTATTTAAGATGCATAAATATCTTATCTGCCTTCTTAGACCATAGAAACTGCTGATCTTTATGTGTGAGGTCAATTAGTAGTTAGATGATGTCAGAAAAATTCTGAATGAAGTATCAGTAGAAATTTGCAAATTCTAGAAAGCCTTGCATGTCTTTTATAGTTATAGAGGCCTCTCATTTGAGGATAGCAGTGATCTTCTTGGGGTCCATATGGACTCCCTTCCCTACCTCTATGATGAAGCTGAGATAGGTCATCTCTTAGACTTTAAAGGCAGATTTGTTAATATCAATTGGGAGACTGTATTCATAGAGGCAGGTGAGGACTTTTTGGATGTGCTCTTGATGCTACTTGCAGAATCTATTGGTGAAGATGAGAATGTCATCAAGGTAGATAGAAATAAATTCATCTAAATAGTTTTATAAGACCCAGTTGATGTATTTCTGGAAGGTGCTTGGGGCATTTATGAGACCAAAAGGGGTGACTGTCCATTTAAATAAACTATATCTCATATGAAAGGTAGTTAGTCATTCATCTCCTTCTGCAATTCAGATCTTATAGAACATGGAAATGACATTCAGCTTTATGAATTACTTGACTTGGCCAATCTATTTGAGAGTCTCATTGATTAATGATAGCAGGTAACAATCTTTTTGGGTGAGGTAGTTGAGACTCTGATAGTTAACACAGAACTGGAGGTCTCTACCTGGCTTCTTTGCAAAGAGTACAGGTGTGCCTGCAGGCAAATTACTAACTCAGATGAAATCCTTATCCAGAAGGTCATTAAGAGTCTTGTGGAGCACAAGCAGTTTGTCATGCAATATGTTGTACAGTGGTCCTCAGGGCAGCTGAGAGTCTTTACCATCTATCTTCTCAAGTTTGATATGATAGTCATGTATACTGCAGAACAGTAGGAGCTTCTCAGCAGCTTTATGGTCAAAAACATTGAGGAATTCATGGTAGTGTAGAGGGAGGACTGTTGCAGGGTCAGTCTTTAGCTTCTTAGAAAGTTATGAGAGAGCCTTCTCTATGTTGGCCATACTAACAGTGAAGATTTCAATGGGAGGTCAGAACTTGAATTTCCAATTGTGACTTCAGAGGAGGTTATAGGTGTTGGTAGAGATTTGGTGAAGATCAGTAGTCTTATAAACATCTTTTTTAGAGATGTGGATGCCTCCAGAGAATACAACACATTAATTGTGAGCATTAATGAGGGCTTGATGTTCAGATAGCCATAATAGGCTTAACATGAAGTCATATGAGAGATTCTCAATCTCATACATATAAGTATTTTCTTGGAGAAATCTGCCAACATCAACATCAAGCTTCACCATGTTTCATATAAAGCTATCTGTGTCACCATTGATACCTTCAATCTTTCAGGGGTTAATCAGGATATGCAGGAGGTTATAATGGTTAATCATGCAAGGATGAATCATTGAATAGTAACAGCAACTACTATCTACCATAGCATTCATATTAAAAGAATGATTAATTATGGTAAGTATAAGAATCACTGGAACAGTTATTTTCTTCTCAAAGGTCTTCCTATCTAACTCTGGGAGCTTCTACTTGCAATTTCACACAGAAGCTAGTCTTTTCCCAAGTCTGACTTGGTGTCTTTAAAGTCTTCCTCCTCTTTGGGCTTGATTTGTATGTTTGCAGACTGTATGAGCAGTTTCAGGGGAATATGAGTTCCATGGCAGTTGGCAGCTCTGTGCTCAGGTTTGTTGCAGTTGATGCAGACACCTCAGGTGTAGCAGTTAATAATAGTAGTAGTGGTCATATTCAGGATACAGAATGTGTTTGTGTAAGTAGGCCCTGTAGGCATCCAGTTCATAGCATTCAGGTTCTTCAGCAGAGAGGTCTTGGGGAAGGCCTCTCTGGAGGTAGTAGGGGTACCACCATGGATTTGGCCCTGAATGGCCTTGATCTCAGACAGGTTGTTCTCTATGCCACAGAGCTTTATATAATATTTAAGGTATATAGGGGGTTCAATGGAGGTAACAGTCTACTACAGGAGTTCAAACTTGATGACCTTCTTAAGTAGGACCTTCTTAACAGTGTCATCTCACAGCTGGCTGCTAGCTTCCAGGATCTTCTGATTGAATCTCAGAAGAAAGGTGGAGAGTAAATTAGTTTTCTGATGAATACTGTGCAGCCAGGTCAGGGCCTTCTAAGCCACTGAAGGGTCAGAGAAAAGAATGTCAAGCTGATTGAAGATGACATCAGAGGTTATAGGAATGAGTTTGATATTAGCCTTCATCTAAGGGTGGAATCAGGTGATGGCAGTGCCAGAGAGTTAGGTATAGATGTACCAGGCCTGATCAGCAGGAGATCCAATTGCAAGGCTGTCTAAAGTGATTTTGGCCTCCACACTGAGGCACCAGGCAGGGTATTTGGAGACTTATTCACTCATGAATTTCTCAAGAGTGATGAGTCTTTCTTTCAGGCATCTCAGGAAGTCCTCAAAAGAAGCAGTCAGGTGAGTAGGAGTCAGAACAGGAGCTGGAGTTGGTGCAGGCATACAATTTTGTTTGATAATAAGGTCAATCTTGTTTGCAAGCTGTTGGACAAAGTTTTGGAATTCAGCATCAGGGCCCTAAGAAGGGGTGCTGTCTTCATGTGGAGGATCTATATTCATAATGGATTTAAAAGATTATTTGGATTCAGAGAGTTCAGAGGATTCAGAAAGTTCAGAGGATTCAGAAAGTTTGAAGGAAAATCTCATGAGATATTAATATGAACTGTCAGGGTTTTAGAGCCTTTCACTGACATATCATCTGGCAGAGCTGAGCTGGGCAAGTTGTATTTCAAATTTCAGAAGAGTTTGCTGTACATGCAGGTTATATTTGGAAGAATCTGCTATATATGTAAATCACATTTGGAGGGTGAATATAATGAGGATCTCTAAGAAAAGATCAAGTGAGTAATTACAAAATATAATGGGCATGCTCTGATAAGTGGATCATGCAAGCTATATGTTAGAATCAAGATTGTAATTGCTAGAGAAAGGAAGGAAAAAGGAAAAGGAATTATAAGATTATGCAATATAAACAGAAGGGAATTACATGAGGTCAGAGCAGATAAACATTCATATGAAGGCCCAGTTAGAGGCATCCAATCAGGTAGTCAGAGATTGGGCAAAGTTCAGGCAAGCTATGGATATAGGGTATAAGAGCATAGCCCTTCACACTACTTTATCCATTCTAATAGGTTATTAAGGCTTTCTCAGATACAGACACATTACTCATCTATAATGCATTTTCAATCTATAATATACTGTTTAACCACCTTAATGAACAGCTTTCTGAGGCAACCTATAAAATTCCAATCATTTAAAATAGCTTGAAGACTACACTGAAAGCTACATATAACAAACTAAAAGAGTATTATTCAGATACTAATACTAATAGTGATATGAGAGAGATTTACTGTACTACTACAATTCTGAACCTATATTTATAATCACTAGTCTATAATGATGAGAAATGAGAGCCAGAGATAAAAGCTCAATTATTATAGTATGTAAAGGTATATTATGAAAAATGGTATTTACCTCATCAACCTGTAACTACTAATAATCAACTATAGATAGGTATTTACCCTCTTTCATTTTCTTAATTTACTTAGTACTAATAACTTCCCAGACTTATCAATTATTTTCTACACTATACTAGTAGTCACCTTTAGTTATTCATATCAATGAATTTGATTAGTATCTAAATGACAGTCTTAGTTTAGAGGAAAATATCTTATTAGTGTGAAAGGTAATTAAATCAATATATCTAATTATTACATTAATGGCTAGAGACATTCTATTAATTCTAATTGAGAGTATAGAAATTGAATAGCAGTTCAGTGTGAGTTATTATATTATCTCATGGGAGTGATCATTATTATCAGGAAAGACAATGCATAAGATCATGCTGATGAAGCATGCAAATAAAAGGAAGTAACTATAGATAAAGAAAAAGTAGAATGAGAAGAATGCAGTAAAGGATGAGGCTAATAATAATAAAGAGAGTAATAATATAAATATTATAGTGAGAAAGAAGAAACTTACATTTAAAGAGAAACAACTAGTAAAGAAGTATTCATTGGGATGGTTCTCACACACAAGTATAGCCAGATAAAGAAGGATATGAGAAGGAATACTAGATTTTGAGGTAGTAATTAATAACTTAGTGTTCAGAGAAGGCACCTAAAATATAGTATACTAAAATCATTATCTTTAGCTATTACATCTCATATTATTTGTATACTATATCAATATACTATTATAGTCTCTAGGAATCTCATCATATCAAATCTGCAGGTAGGATTGAGACAAGAAATATAATTTAATTCAGGTTTGTATTAATACACATCATCTATTATTATTATAATGGTTAATGATGAATGATACTTTTTTTAAACCTATATAAAATGTAGGTCAGGGTTCAAATCATGCAGTAAGCTTTGTTTTTTTTTTTTTTTTTTCACATGTATATTATATAATTTAGATCAACACTAATAGTATCATCCATCATTAGCATAATAAGTAATCACTACACTAATAACTGATAATGCTTTTTTTGTAATCTCATTGAAATGTAAGTCAGGATTTGAACCATATAGTGAGCTTTTTTTTTTTTTTTTAGCATGTAATTATCAGGAATTTTTTAATGAGATTAAAAATATGATATGTACTAATACAATCAAAATCACACATTATGACTTAGTAGTCATTGAGGTGGAGTACCTAGCTGATCACAGACTATCTATTTAACTTCTAGTACAAGATTCTCCACTATTATCATCTCAACACCTGTGAATTGAGCAGCCCTGCTAGCTATTTAAATAACAGGGTAAGAGGGTTGTCCAGCATTCAGTCCTTAAATGGCTGTAATGCCCCTGTCTGGAACCTTTACCATGTTAATAATCTTATATATAATTCTAATAGTAACTTAGTAGATATGAAGTGGTAAAGTATTATAGATAGTCAAAAGATACTTTTATCTTTTTTTTTTTTATAGTCTATTACCTTTTCTTATTACCTTAACAGATCACATGATTAGGCCCAGTGGATGCTTGGCAGAATGGGAATTCTCATTTCATGAGGTGAAATCTTATATTTCATCCTATAGTCAGGATGAATTCTCATGTCTCATCTCATAGAAAAATCAAAATCTCATGTCCCATCTCATAGAAAATTTAAAATCCCATGGTTTATCCCATTCCACAGATAAAATCTCATGAGATGAACTATTTTTTCCCATTCTATCCTATAATATTATAGGATGGGAAATCCTATGGGAAATCCCATCCCAGCAGCAGCTTTAGTTTTAGGAGAATAGCCTCTCTAATCTACTAATTATTAATTATAGTCTACTGTGATCTTTAAATTAATATCATTTTCAAAAGCTTCAGAATAATAAGAGCTGCAGTGTTGGGTTCTATGTGTCCATTAGTTGAAAGTTACTGTATGTAAAGTGGATTAAATAGCTTTAATTTCTCTTCCTCTAATGATGCTAATTAAAACCTATTAATAGTTAGATACTTAAAGAACTCCTTAAGATCTGGATAATGTATCTAGAGGTCAGTCAGATAAAATAAATAAGTATAGTCATAGAAATTTTGAGTCTTATTTAACAGTAGGGTAGCCAACACTACCTAGAGAAAGTCTGGCTCAAGTAGCTTCACTACACATAAAATTCTGGAGGATGGATGATGGAGGTAATACCCTTCATCAATAATCACTCTATATATATAATCTAGAAATTTTGAATAATATGTTGTAATATACTTATTATATGTAGTTATCTCTTCAATTAGCAGTAGATCTTTAATTTCAGGGGCAGCAGAGTAGAAGTTCTTATTATCCATAGATGAAGAGTTAGACATTGATGACTTATTATCTATAGATAATAAGAATTTATTATTAATAACTTTCTGTTCCTTGCATGTTTCCTTTCATTCTGAATGTAAATCTATAGGAAGGGCATTCAATTCATTATTATTCATTGCAATGTCTAGCTCCTTTATCATCTTGACCTCAATGAAATACTTTTAGAATGTAAAATGTAATATAATAAATATCATTTAATTAGAGTTAGTAGTCTTATACTTATAGAGCTTTGACTTCTCTAGATGTATTAATACCTCTATCATTACTACCTTCAAGATGTAATATGAAGAGAACATTAGATTATTTCTGCAGCAAAATGATCTCATAAATCATAAAGATAATAAATGCAGAAAAAACCTGCTATAATTACTTCACTATGATTAAGTAATGATTAGTAGGATTATTATAATAATTAATCTAGTCAGCTCTTTATCATTGAGAACACCAACATCTCATGCCTTCAAAATGAAAGACAATGTTGTTAACATCTTTTTAAGACTCATAATATCTACTAGGATCTCAGTGTATAGAGCTAGCTTATCATTTTAAATCTTTTGAAAACTTTTACATTTCATTTTGAACATCACTGTCACATCATTAACCTAATGAGAATGCAGCTTTACAGATTGTAGTATATTTAGAGTTAATACTTAATCTTCCTCCATACTTAACATCATTAATGCATTGATAACTATAGGTGTGTTGTAGTAGGCATGGGATAACTCTCTTATCATTATATGATTAACTTTATCATATGTATATAGTGCTTTAACTGCCTCCTCATTCATCACACTATCCATTATGATCTTAATAATGTTCAATACTTTCTGATCTAAATTTTACAGAGGTGATAGGCTTTCCATCCAACAGTTCCCCTTAGTTATTATGTGCTTGATCACATATATATACAGCTTGCACTTTTAGTAGTGTGTCATCAGTGCAAGTTTTACTTATAGGTTTATTTTGAGCACATTCTCTTCAGCCTTATTATTCTTGAACAACAAGTTGACTACCTTGAGAGAATCAGTTGCATCATCACCCTCCTCTTTATTGTTAAAGGGTAAATCCCAGTTAAAACTGAAGTTACCTATATTATTTAGAGCCTCAATGGGTTCTTGCATGAAGTTGTACTGTTCCTTGAGGAGGAGCTCATTCACATATGTGATTAACTTGACTATATTGTTTTGAACTCATATTTTATTTAATGTTACTAGTCACTTGTTTTGCTTTTATTCTATATGAACATGAATTTAACAACACAAAAGTGTATAGACCCTATGAAAATCCTCCAAGTTTGATAATATAATCTTAGCTTCAATATCTGGTACATAGCAATGGAAGAACTGGTCTTCATTCTAGTTAAGCACATAAAGACAGATATTAATGATTACTAGAAATGCACAGTATTCTATAATGTTCATTTCAGTGATATTGAATAAGTTCTAAACTACCTACCAGTTGATTTTCATCATTGAGGAGACTAAGATCTGTATAACACCTGGTGTCATGTAAATCAACTTGAAAAACTTTAGTAGAGATAACATTATGAGGTCTTTCACCCTCTATTTTATTAATCCTGGTAGGGTCATCCAGCTGTTCCCATGCAGCACAATGTACTCCTCAAATAATAATTAATTTTTTATAAAGAGTAAACAAAGGGTATTTATATTAGGATAGTTCTTCAAGTAATCAGCTATAAGTTCTTAATCCCTATAAAATTCAGTGCATTTGAGTCTGAACTCAAAGCAGTAAATCTCTTTCAGAAGGAAATTATAAGCCTACTTAACATCTTTAGTAGTAATTATTATCTTAGCTTTCTTCTTTCTCAATGCTCTTTTGCCTGCATTTTTACTGGGCTGTATAGTGAATGTGTAAGTACACTCTAATATCTAAGCAACAGCACTACTGAAGTAGGGATAGAGATGGTGTCATATTAGTTGATACTTGAAAGGGGTGAGGAGCTAATAAATAGGTTAGGCTATTCAGAGCTCAGAGAGATAGAGTTTGTCAATAAGAGCTTTACTAGACTAGAGAAGGAAGATATTTTGATATCATGAAGGGGGGAATATATAGGCAAATAGATAAGAAGATTTTCAAATGTTAGGTAGATTAATAAATGAATTACTAACCTCCAGTAAGTCTAGAAGGTTAATAGCTATCTATATGGAGCTCTTCAGAGCTGCTGAATCTATCTATAATACTATGCTTCAGCTAGGCCCAGATGGAACTCTATAATGAGATATATGATAATATATATAATAAAGTTCAATGAGGTAGTTGCAGAACATTTAAATAGCAGAATAATATATTACTAGTGTGAGAGTATGATAATTATCTCCTCCTAAAAGGGTTTAGTCTCTAAATTCTGGTCACATGAGAAATAGGGGGGCAATAGAGGGGTTAAAGTGTTACAAGGTGAATATCAAATTCACATGAGATTATCATGGCAACAAGGGGTAGATGAGGTAAAGGGGTGTAGGTAAGTATTCTTCACACACAAAAAACTTCCTCTCAGCAATCATCTCACAATGCACTTTGGTAAGTCCAAAATCCATCTCAAAAATGCCAGAATGAGTGTGAAAACAAGAGAAAAACACACTGCAAAGGACAGAGTAAAGGCTAATAGAGGAAATAGATCAAAAAGCTATATTTATATTTATTTTGCACCTTTAAAATCAAATACAAATTTAAGAGACTCTGCTGGCCTCTCTCACCTGTTACTACCAGTAAGTCTGATATGATATCAGAAGAGAGAGATAGAATCTAATACAAAATAGTGCCTCTATTTATTATTATTTCTGCAATTAGAGCCTTCAATTCTAATTTGAAGTCTGTATGTGCTGCAGGGTCACTAAAATGGCCTCAGCACTACCAGGAAGGGAGTGTTGAGAAGAAGAAGAAGGAGAGGGAGGAAGTTATCTGAAAGGTTTCTAACTCTGATGCATATAATGTAAGTACTATGATTCCAAATCAGTAGTAATAAGTAGCTAATTATTGCATAGCCTGGTGACAATCTGTTGTCAGCACCTAGCACTGACAGAGTTATCAGTAGCTCCCTGTATTCTTCTCTGACATAGAATCATAAGGATGGAGCTTTCCAAGTGGAAAGTCTTCTTGAGTAGTCTGAGGTAGAGGCAGATAGTTCCATGGAGTTAGAGGAAGTAGAGGAGAAGGATGAGAATAAAGATAAAAATGGGAAGGTTAATTAGTAAGAGCTAAATCTCTCTTTAGAGTCTTTTAAGTCCTCTGAATTTGAAGCTGACCTCTCTAAGGAATCTGAAGCTGAAGCCTCTATAGAGAAGTATTATGCAGGTTAAGCCTTCTGCCTGCACTGTGCTAAGCTTTTCCATAATGGCCAGAGGGTAATGTGTGTTAAGTAGTCATAGTATAATAACTGTGAGTACTGCTGCAAGAACAACACATGCTGTAACCCTATAAGTAATATATTCTTTCTCTACTATTTGATTGTAATATGGTTCCTAATAAAATATAGATGCCAGTAAGATTCCATGGAAAGCTGTGAAAGATGCAGGAGCTAGCAGATCTCAGTTATGTAGGCTATAACATTTAGGAGCATCTAAAGGCCTTTTATTGTTAGTTCACCTCTAATATAGAAATCTACATCAGAAAGGGGGTACCTGCTGAAGAGCAAGCTGCCTCTACATCTACCTTAATAGGTTTAGAGTGTGCTGCCCTGCTGCATCAGATCACAAAGAAGTTGGAGGAGTAGAAAAAGGAGCTTTGAGAGATAAAGAGATTACTGAAGAAGATGGTAAGTGCAAAACCCCTTTAGATGGTACTAACATGTAGGCTAATAATAGGATAGATGAAGGTGGAGGAGGAAGAGATGTGCTCTATTAGTTGAAAGACATGGGGTTATGACTAGCAGTAGATTGTCCTGGGGGATATCATGGCATCTGTGTGGAGGAAGTATTTGCCTTTTTATTTTACTTTTCCTTTTTTCTTCTGTGGTGTCTTCAGGCTGGTGCCTTCAGGCTAAAGAATATTAAATTGTTTGTCTGACCCTTTTGGGTATAATACTCTTTCAAAATCCTTTCCTGATGTGAGTCAACAACCTCATTAAACTCCTAAAACCTTTTGGAAAACTAGGAGAAGAGTATTATCTATCCTTTAGACCATGGAAACCTACCTACCTACTCAAAAACCTAATGGGAGAAAAGAGTAGGGGGCTAGCACTTCCTCTTTCTATTTGACTTTTAACCATAAGGGACTCCTATGTCTCAATTCTGATTAGCAGCCTCCCAGGCTGCAACAAGATCCTTTGAATTTTCTAAATTATCCAATGATTCCCATCATGTATTCTCTGAAATGGGATATCCTTCCCATTTAATCAAGTACTTTGATTTATTGTTTCATCCCAGTTGTTTATTCAAATATCCTCCACTATATACTCTAAATCTCCTTTGATTTTAATACTATCAGGGTGAGGTAGTTCTGATCCTGCTCATTGTTGATAAGGTTCTAAGAGAGACACATGAAAAATGAGGTGTATTTAACTAAAAGAATGAGGTAATTGAACTTAATAAGTCTGTCTACTAATAATTTCAATAATTGAAAATGGACCAAGCCAACAATTGTCTAACTTTTTGCAAGGTCTAGTCATTTTAATATTCTTTGCTGATAAAAGGACTTCATCTCTGATATTAAATGACATTAACTTATATTTCTAATTATAATATATCATTTACTTATTAGTAGCATGTTATAGGCTGGTCATCAACCTCTCATGAATTTCTGTCAAAATGTTAAGTCTCTTTGTAACATCTGGAACTTCTCAGGGGTTTTGATTAACAGTAGAGCTTGCCTTCCCCTTAGGGGTGTCATCTGTGACATCCTGGGGCAAATCTGGATTAAATCCTATAAATGCAAAGAAAGGAGATACTTCCATTGAAGCTTATTTAGCATTATTATATGTAAATTGTGCTGTTGAAAGATGCTACATCCAATCATCTTAATAATAAGCATAATAAGTTTAAAGATAGTGTTCAAGGGTTTGATTTTGATGTTCTGTTTGACCATCAGTCTGAGGATGAAAAGCTGTACTTAAATTTCAGTGTATATAAAGATGGTAGTAAAAAGCTGATCAAAAATAACTGGTAAATAAAGACCTGTAGTCTGTTATTAGTGATGATGGAGGATCATATTTATAGATAATAAAGTCTATAAAAAGTTCAGCAAGCTCTAGTGCTTTAATAGTCTTCAAATAAGAGATATATTTAGCCATCTTAGTAAAATGATCCATAATGATCAAGATACTATTATATTTTCAACCTTTAAATTGAGACTTGGGCAGGTCAATGATGAAATTCATTGATATTGATTTCCAGGGATGATCAGGAATAGGCAGAGCTGACAAGGCACTGTATGGGCAGTGTTTCAGTGACTTCACTCTTTTATAAATGTCATATGTGTTAATAAATTCTGAAACATCATGATGAATTTCCTTCTAATAATACTTTCTGTGAAGTAGTTCTTTAGTCTTTTCTATACCAAAATGACCTGCATATGGATTGTTATGATGAATTCATAGTAACTCTTATCTTAGAGCCCTACTAGTAGGAATAAAAATAGATCCATTAAATATTAGGAGGCTATAATCTCCTATTAATCATTCTTTCAACTTAGCTGCCAGCTTTGAATCTCCAAGCCTGCTATTTGAATTCAACCTGGGTTCTCCACAACCTTTTAACTCTTGAATCTGAGATATGCAAAAGGTATCCTTATCTTGTACCTCCTTAATGAATTTCTGAAGCATCTTGGAGGGAAGTTTATAGCCCATTTCATCTAAAGTAGCATCTAATGCAGCTAGACATGATATGAGATGTTCTAGACTACCAGTACCAGCTTTATCAAGTGTTATTATCCCAGTCAGTTTAATATTACTAATTTGGTTATCTGAAGCAGCCTCTGCAGCTCTGAATTGAAATCTATAACTAGGTATAATTAAACCTCATATAGCCAGTTTTTTCTGTAATATAGAAAGTGCTCCATCAACATCTTCCTCCTGCAGGACTATTTCATAGTCTGGCTACTATAAAGATGCATCAACTGGGTTAAGCTGACCAGAATGATAATGAATATAGAAATTATATTTAGATAATAACTCAGACTATCTAGCCTGTCTTGCAGACAGCTTCTTGGTGGTAAAGAAATAATGCAAATTTGTATGATCTGAAAGAACTTCAATAGGAAAATTACTATCCTGTAGGTAGTGTTGCCAAGTTTTGAATGATTCAATAATTATGAAGAGTTCTTAATCATGTGTATTTAAAGCTGCCACTGAGATGGGATTTCCCATGGGATTTCCCATCTCATGATATTATGGGATGAGATGGGGAAAAATAGTTCACCTCATGGGATTTTTTCTGTGGAATGGAATGAATCATGGGATTTTAAATTTTCTATAAGATGAGATGTGAGATTTCAATTTTCCTATGAGATGAGATATAGGAATTCATCCTGACTATGAGATGAAACATAGAATTTTACCTCATGAGATGAGAATTCCCATCCCTCCAAGCATCCACTGGGCCTAATCATGTGATCTGTTGAGATAACAAGAAAAGGTAATAGGCTATAAAAAAAAAAAAAAAGATAAAAGCATCTTTCAACTATCTATAATACTTTACCACTTGATATCTGCTGAGCTACTATCAGAATTGTATGTAGAATCATTAATATAATAAAGATTTCAGGCAGGAACATTACAGTCATTTAAGGACTGAATGCTGAATAATCCTCTTACCCTATCACTTAAATAGCTAGCAGGGCTGCTTAATTCATAGGTGTTGATATGATAGTAGTAGAGAATCTCACACTGGAAGTTGAATAGATGATCTGTGATCAGCTAAGTATCCTACCTTAATAACTATTAAGTTATAATGTGTGATTTTAATTGTGTCAGTATATATCACATTTTTAATTCTATTAAAAAATTCCTGGTAATTACATACCAAAAAAAAAAAAAAAAGCCTACTACATGGTTTGAACTCTAGCCTACATTTTAATGAGGTTAAAAAAAAAGCATCATCAGTCATTAGTGCAGTGATTACTCACTATACTAATAACTGATGATGCTGTTAGTGCAGACCTGAATTATATAATATAGCTCATTATATACTAAAAAAAAAAAAATATTACTTACTGTATGATTTGAATCCTGGCCTACATTTCAATGAGATTTAAAAAAGCATCATCTATCATTAGTACAGTAATTACTCACTATGCTAATAATAGATAATGCTATTAGTGCTGACCTGAATTATATAATATAGCTCATCACATGTGAAAAAAAAAAAAAAAAA
>JANTQH010000269.1:0-18206 GCA_032988465.1 Onygenales sp. PD_10
TAAGCAGATCATGTGAGCTATATGCTAGAATCAAGATTGTAATCACTAGAGAAAGAAAGGAAAAAGGAAAAGAAATTGTGAGATTGTGTGATATAAGAGAAGAGATTTATGTGAGGTTGGAGTGGATAAATGTTCATGTGAAGGCCTGGTTGGAGGTGTCTGATTAGGTGGTTGGAGATTGAGTGAAGTTTGGGCAAGCTATGGATATAGAGTATAAGGGTGTAGCCCTTCACATTATCCCCCCCTATTTGGATTTGGAGGGTGAGCAGGAGGGTTCAGAGAATCAGATGTGGTGCAGTGCAGGCAGAGTCTCATTGAGTGGGTGCAGCTCTTCATATTAGGCAAGCACAGTGATGTCTTGCAGGGTAGAGGTTAATTCCCATGAAGAAGCTTCATATCTGAGTCACTTCATCAGGTACTGGAATCCTCATCTGTGGCAGCAGTGGTTGAGGATAGCTTCAATCTCATATTCTACCTCATTGTCTTCTCTGATGATGCTAGGCAGATGCCAGTTGGTGATCTTTTGTAAGGGAAATGAGTCAGTGGAGGCCTTACAGAGCAGGTTTGTGTGAAATACATTGTGGATCTCAGGCAGTGTGTTGAGGCAGTAGTTGTGACTTTTCAGGACTTCAATGATAGTGTACTTAGCATATTGATAGTCAAGTGTGTGAGATGGGCAATCAGTTGTGATGTTCTGGAGGTCTAGCTAGATCTTATCATCTACCTTATGATGTTTAGTGGGATTTTAGTGGGCATTCATGTGGTCCTGTTGATTCTACTGAGTACTGGCCATGGAGGATTCAGCCCACTTGTGGGCTTGCTGGAGTTTTGAGATGATGGTGTCTGTAATTTGGATTAGGCTGTAGGGCAAAGCAGAAGGTTTGGGCAATTTAGTGAGATTAAGAACTTTGAGGTTATAACTGTGTGAGAGGAAAAATGGGCTAACACCAGTGCTGATGGCATCATGGCTATTGATTGTGAGTTTAGCATGTGGGAGGAGTTCATTTCAGTTATTCTGAGTATATAAATAGAACTTTTGGAGGTAGTTCTTAATTGTCTGGATTATGCATTCAGTGCTGCTGTCAGTTTCAGGGTGATAGGCAGTTGAGAGGTGCCAGAAGATCTTGAGGAGCTAGTAGATTTAACTTCAGATAGCTCTGATAAACTAGGTCCCATAGTCTGAGATGATTGTATGAGATAGACCATGAAGGTGATAAAATAGACTTTGAAGAAAGACTTTAGCCACTACAGGCATGTCCATCTTCACATAGAGTTTGAGGATAATACCCTTACTGAGGCAGTCAATAATGATGAGGATATTCTTGCAGCCATTGCTCATGAGGAGGTCTACTGTGAAATTAATGGTGACATTGTGCTAGATGTGTTCAGAGATTGAGAGAAATTTGAGCAGACCTTGGTGGTAGTCCTGCCAGGTGATGATGGATCAGTAGATGTTGTAGTTCTAGATGAACTGTTGGATGCTCTGAGACATGTTAGGCTAGTAGAAATCTTGAGATAAAATTTGGTAGAGTGCTTTGTGGCCTGAGTAGCTGGTCATCAGAGAATTGTGAGTTTCTTGCATGATTTGGGTGTGTAATAGTTCTGAATCAGAAACTCACTGCCTCCCCTGGAAGTGTAGTTGGGTGTTGGTATCCACAGAGCATTTAGCTATGTCAATGCAGGCCTGGAATTTGGGTGGGAAGTAGCAAGCTTTGTCTTGTACAACCTGAATCATCATCTGGAGGTACTTGTTGAAGGTGATAGTAGTATTCCAGAGTTCCTGAAGCAGGAGTGGAGGTGATCTGGGAGAGCCTTTCATGAGATCTACTTGAGTGGTTGTGGTTAGCACAGTGATGAGTGAGGTGCATATTACTCTGTGTGGTGTTGCTTTAGAGTCCCTAAGGATTTGTGGGTCTAACAATCTCTATTCATGGTTTACCCAGTAGATGTTGGAGTCTTCAAAAGGCATATCTTATTCACATTGAGAGAGGGTGTCAGCCATGAAGTTCTCTGTGCCAAAATGATAGTAGATTGTAAAATGGAAATAGCTAAGGAATTCAGCCCAGCACATCTGGCATTCAGAAAGTTTATAGGTTATAATGAAGTATCAGAGGTTCTTATGATCTATGATGATCTCAAAGTCTTTCATGCTGCAGAGTTCAGAGTCCCATTCTTCTAAATATTGGATGATGATAAGGAGTTCCTTGTCATAGATCTCATAGTTGGCTTTAATAGGGCTGAGCTTCTTAAATATGAATGCACAGGGTTGCAGGATACCTTCATCATCTCATTGCATAAGAGTGCCACCTGTGATATAATCAGAGGAGTCTATTTCAACCACTGTTGAGTAGTCAGGGTCAAATGCAATGAGCATCAGGGTAGAGATGAACATCTTCTTAAGGTATGTGAATGCCTTGTCTGCTTCCTTAGACCACTGAAACTGTTGATCTTTGCATGTGAGATCAGTTAGTAATTGGATGATGTCAGAGAAGTCTCAAATGAAGTGTTGGTAGAAATTTATAAATCTTAGGAAGCCTTGCATGCCTTTTATGGTTGTAGGGGCCTCCCATTCAAGGATAATAGCAATCTTCTTGAGGTCCATATAGACTCCCTTCCCTGCCTCTATGATGAAGCTGAGGTAGATCATCTCTTGGACTTTGAAGGTAGATTTATTGATATTAATTGGGAGACTGTGTTCATAAAGATAGATGAGGACTTTTTGGATATGCTCTTGGTGCTGTTTGTGAGAACCATCAGTGAAGATGAGGATGTCATTGAGGTAGGCAGAGGCAAATTCATCTAAATAGTCTTATAGGGCCCAGTTGATGTACTTCTGGAAGGTGCTCAGGGTGTTTGTGAGGCTGAAGGGGGTGACTGTCCATTCAAACAAACTATATCTTATGTGAAAGGTGGTTAGCTATTCATCTCCTTCTGTGATTTGGATCTTATAAAACACAGAGATGATGTCAAGCTTTGTGAACTACTTGACTCATCTGATTCATTTGAGAGTCTCATTGATTAACAGTAGCAGATAATGGTCTTTTCTTGTGAGTTGATTGAGGCTGTGGTAATCTATGCAGAATCAGAGACCTCTACCAGGCTTCTTAGTGAAAAGAACAGGTGCATCAGCAGGTGAATTGCTAATTTGGATGAAATCTTTATCAAGAAGGTCATTGAGGGTCTTATGGAGCATGAGTAGTTTGTTGTGTGACATATTGTATAGGGGTCCCCAGGGTGGCTGGAGATCTTTGCCATTCATCTTTTCAAGTTCAATGTGATGATTGTGCATACTGTGGAATGATAGGAGCTTCTCAGTGGCTTTATAATTAAAAACATCAAGGAATTCATGGTAGTGCAGGGGAAGGACTGTTGCAGGGTCAGTCTTTAGCTTTTTAGAGAGTTAGGAGAGAGCTTTCTCTATGTCAGACATGCTGGTGGTGAAGATTTTGATGGGAAATCAGGACTTGAGCTTCTGATTATGACATCAGAGGAGTTCAAAGGTATTAGCAGAGATCTGGTAAAGATTAGCAGTCTTGTGGACATCCTTTTCAGACACATGGATGTCTCCAGGGAACACAACACACTGATTGTGTGTGTTGATGAGGGCTTGATGTTCAGATAACTAAGATAGGCCTAATATGAAGTCATATGGGAGATTCTCAATTTTATATGCATAAGTATTTTCTTGGAGGAATCCACTGACATCAACATCAAACTTCACCATGTTTTGTATGAAGCTGCCAGTATCACTGCTGACACCTTCAATCTTTCAGGGGATGATTGGGATATGTGGAAGATTATAACAGTTGACCATGTAAGGGTGAATTATTGTGTAGTAACAGCAGCTACTGTCTACCATAGCATTCATATTAAAAGAATGATTAACTATGATAGGTACAAGGATTACCAGAACTGTCATTTTCTTCTCAAAGGTCTTCCTATCTAACTCTGGGAGCTTCCACTCACAATTTCACACAGAAGCTAGTCTTTTCCCAAGTCTGATTTAGCATCTTCAAAGTCCTCCTCTTCCTTGGGCTTAGTCTGCACATTCACAGATTGTACAGGCAGTTTCAGGGGAACATGGGTGCTGCAGCAGTTAGCAGCTCTGTGCCTAGATTTGTCACAGTTAATGCAAACACCTCAGGCACAGTGGTCAGTGACAGTGGTGATAGTCATATTAGGGACACAGAAACCATTCATGTGAGCTGTTGGCTCCCAGTCCATGGCATTTAGATCATGAGGCTGAGTTGCTCTGGGGAAAGCTACTCTAGAGGTAGTAGGAATGTTACCATGAATTTGACTCTGAATGGCCTTAACCTTGAACAGGTTGTTCTCTATATTATGGAGCTTCATGCAATATTCAAGGTATGTGGGAGGTTTGATAGAGGTGATGGTCTGCTGTAGGAGCTCAAACTTGATGGCCTTCTTAAGCAGGACTTTCTTGACAGTGTCATTCTATAACTAGCTGCTGACTTCTAGGATCTTCTGATTGAATCTTGGGAGAAAGATAGTGAGTAGATTGATCTTCTGGTGAACACTGTGCAGCCAGGTCAGGGCCTTCTGAGCCACTGAAGGGTCAGAGAAAAGGATGTCAAGCTGATTGAGGATGACATTGGGAGTTATAGGAATGAGCTTGGCATTAGCCTTCATTCAAGGATGGAATTAGGTGATGGCAGTGCCAGAGAGTTGGGTGTAGATGTACCAGGCCTGGTCAGTGAGAGATCTAATTGCAAGGCTGTCCAAAGCAATTTTGGCCTCCACACTGAGGTGCCAGGCAGGGTATTTGGAGACTTATTTGCCTGTGAATTTCTTGAGAGTGGTGAGCCTCTCCTTCAGGTGTTTCAGGAAGTCATTGAAAGGAGTAATCAGGTGAGCAGGGGTCAGAGCAGAAACTAGAGTCAGTGTGGGTGTGCAATTTTATTCAGTGATGAGATCAATCTTATTTATGAGCTGCTGAATGAAGTTTTGAAATTCAGCATCAGAGCTCTGAGAAGGGGTGCTGTCTTCACATAGAGGATCTATGTTCATGATGAATTTGAAAGATTATTTGGATTTGGAGAGTTTGGAGGATTTAGGAAGTTCAGAGGATTTAGAAAGTTTGGAGGAAAATCTCATGAGATATCAATATGGACTGTCAGGGCTTTAGGGCCTTTTACTGACATATCATCTAGTGGAGCTGAGCTGAGCAAGTTGTATTTCAGATTTCAGAAGAGTTTACTGTATGCATGGGTCACATTTGGAAGAATCTGCTATACATGTAAATTACATTCAGAGGGCAAATATAATGAGGATCTCTAAGAAGAGATCAAGCAAGTGATTACAAAATGTAACAGGTGTGCTCTAATAAGCAGATCATGTGAGCTATACACTAGAATCAAGATTGTAATTGCTAGAGAAAGAAAGGAAAAAGGAAAAGAAATCATGAGATCATGTGATATAAGAGAAGAGATTTACATGAGGTCAGAGTGGATAAACATTCATGCAAAGGCCTGGTTGGAGGCATCCAATCAGGCAGTCAGAGATTGGGTGAAGTTCAGGCAAGCTATGAATATAGGGTATAAGGGCATAGCCCTTCACATTAATTGAATTTCTTCAGGTAACTGGGATTGCTACCAGAGATTGGAGGCTAGAAGTGGATGTTTAGAGGATGTCTTTTATCCTATATTTATAGGGAGAGTCCTGCTTTGTTTTTGAACTTTTCATTCTTTTATTTCTTTTCTTATATTTTCTTTTGAAGTCATTCTGAAAGCTATTACAGCTATTTTCCTTAAAAAGTTTGTTTGATTTTATCTGTTTACATTCTTTAGTTTTTTCCTTTTCTTTTACACATTATCTATCAGAGATGAATGGTTTGAGAACTGTTGTTTATAAAAAATGCAGTTTTAATAGCTTCTTTATTCTGGGCTGGAATTCTGTTATTGCAAGTTATAAATTGGGCCTGTATACTAGATAGTTTGAGCTAGGAAATCCTAAGTTTATACTTAGGTAGGTGTCATAGTCACTGACTGCCATACACCTCAAATGAAGAATAATAATAATAATAATAATAACAAAATCTGGCCTTGAGGCATTCTCAAGGTCTGAAAGCATCAGTTTCTTGTGAAGCTTTTTACTCTTCCCAGGATTTTGAGACAACTAAATCCACATTGCCTGGTTGATTCTCCCCACTACAGATGAATAGTCATAATTCCTTGTAAGAGTCACTGTATATCTACACCATTTATTCTTCTTCAGCATCAGTCAGAATTCATCAGTAACAGCCTTCCCCCAGTATTCCACACAAGTTTTATACCCTTCTAAAATGTAATTTCAGTAAACCCTGACTGTCTCTACCACACAATAGATCTCCACTGTCTGGTAGCAGAAGTCAGCTTCAGATACCACTGCCTGCTAGGCCCTATCCTTCTTTATTCATTTAAAATATGTAGCAACCTCCTCCTCTCTATCTTCATGCCTGCTCATAATCAGATTGGCAATTTCACACTGAACCTGATAGCATAGAGCTACACACCTGTCAAGAGTATCAATATACTTCCAAATCTCTCTGGTGATTGACAACTTTTTCTTCTCATACTCAACTAAGACAAGGGAGTCAGTGGGCTTCAGGGCCAGGGCATGCAGATTTTGGTGATTTGACATTTTGCAGGAAGGAAGTGAGGGAAATCATAGATATAGCATTGTCATGTGTTGATGTAGATTGATTCAAGAGTGAGACTGAGATATCTGTGATGATGATGAGAGAAAAGTGAAGAGGAACACAGAGCAGAGCATACTCTTATGGTTTTTCAAACATAAGATGTAAAGGCAGCTGTAGCCAGCAAAATAAGAGAGGGAGAAAGGCATACCATTATAAATGAAAGAAACAAAGAAAATTGTGAAGGAATATGAAGGCACATCCAGATTCTAGCATACCACTCATACTGGCATTTGAACCATAAAGAGACAACTAATAAAGGAAAAAAAACTGACAAGTGGATACAGTCAAACAAAGGAAATAAAGAAAAATGAATGAAATAAGGAAATAAACACAGTAGTCAGATAATAACTATAAAACCTTTATCATGAGGAATCAGAGACTACAAAGCATTCTCTCCCCTACCTACATCTTCTTCCTTCTCACTACTATTCTCCACTAGATCTATATTATCCAACACTACCAGCATTTGATCATCATAAAGGTAAAATTTCTTTATTTAGTTACCTACAGTAGTGTTGTGGAACAGTGTGCTATTCAGCTCTTTAAGATAGTAAGTGCCTTTTTCATGATTTGCCTCTCACACATGATATGAATCCAACCATCAGAAGTTAAGTTTGACAGAATAGGATGTTTCTATTTTGGTGTCATGCAGAAGGACAAGATCTCCCACCTGGACTGAATCATATATTAATTGCTTAATTTCATCAAATAGATTCCAATTTTTCTCTCATGCATACTACAGATGAAAGGCTACCTCCTCTAGGTCTTCATCCCATCTCTCCAACTGTCAAATCCACATGTATATTAAGTTAGCATGAGAGCAAACAGTGTGCTACAGAAATATTTACCACATTAGTACCTCAAGCTCAACAGGAAGGATAGCATTATAGCTATATTGCAGACAGAATAGCATCTCACCTGTTGACTATCAAATGGAGACACAATTTACCTACAGTACTGAATGGAAATAATTAACTTAATTTCTCCCATCTACAGTAAGCTTCATCAGCACATCTGAAATAGGATAGTAGTTACATTCAATCATGCTATTCACTTTCACATTGTATGGTAAAATCATTATTTGCCTGACATAATACTTAACAGTGAGAATTCTAATCTACTTCTGATTTTCTAGCCTATCATCACAAATCATTTCTCAGAAACAGTCATGCCAACATATGATATTCTTATAAATGAATTATGCCACATGTTCAGCCTTAGCATGCATAAGGGGCCAGCCTTCAACCCAGCCAGTAAGGTCATTTCAAGTAATAACTGCACATGATTTCCTCTGGTTCTTCAGAAACTTGATGACATCAATACACCACTTATCCTACAGATAGTTGTAGTGAGTTGGATATAGTAGTTTCTTAAGGTAGTTACTTTCCCAAAATTAACACTCACAGCATCTCTTGCAGTACATTTTGACCTCACTGAACAAGCCTTCTCACTAATATCACTAAGAGACCTTGTGATTGATTGTCTCACAGCCTTTATGGCCAGACTCATCATACATTCAAGTAATGATCTCCTTCTGTTCATCTAGATTATTCACAACACATCTTAGTGGAATTCCTTTGCCTAATCAGTGAAATAGATGTTGCCCATGCATCACATAGTTTAGTGTATATTTACATCATTTCAGAAAAACCTTGTGAGGAATATCATCAAGCCACTTCAGAGTAGTGAGGTATCTGACAATCAATTCACTGCAGTCAGAATAGGAGGGTGAAAGAACATAAGATTCTTCACTGTTAGCATCATTAGGAACTTCAAAGTTAGAGATAATGGTAGAAGCCACACTGATACAATTAAGTTCTACCTCAATAAATTCATCAATGTTCTGATTCTCAGGCATCTCACCATCAGCAGATAGTCATTGAGAAAGACTATTAGTAGTGCTATAAATTCAACTAGGAACATGACAGACATCAAAATTGAACATCTAAATTCATGCAAGCTAGTTAGTTACCAGAGCACTAGAAAGATTAGTGGCCATCCAGTTAAGTTGAGCAATCAAGATTTTCATGTTAATTTTAAGAATAAAGTGAACATTATATAGGTAATATCAGTACTTCTTTAGCATTTTGAGGACAGCTCAGCATTCTCATTTTCCTGTGTCATATTTCACTTCTGCTGAGCTTCAGATTCCACTTTCATACTAACAGGGATGAAGCTTCTTATTCCCAACATCTTACTAACTTAGCATTCCTCCCCAGTCATACTTGCTAGTATCAGTTGCAACCACAATATTCTCAGTACCTTCAGAATAATCAATGCAGTATAGAGCAGGGGTAGTTATTAGTGCCATCTTCAGGACTGACATGGCATTCAATTGCTTGGATCCTCAGAGGAAAAAGGCATTTTTCTTGAACAGTGAATAGATTGGGTTGAAAATGAGGGCAAAGTTCAGGATTCAGATGTGATAATACATACAAACACTGATGAAGGCATGAGCTTCAGAGATCTCAGTTAGTTCAGGTTATTCAATGATTTTGATAATTTTAGTAGCCTCAGGGCAGTGCCTATCAGCATCAATGATATATTCAATGAGAATCATGCCAGAGCAGCTGAACTCAGATTTTGCAATCTAGATGTATGTGTTTGAGAGCTTGATGCTGATCAGGGTCTGATCCAGATTTTAAAGATGCTTCAAAATAAACCAGTAAATTTCTAATATAACCTCTTTGTTGTTGTATTAAGATCACAGATCTTTCATACCAATATCATCCATAAAATTATCTACCTAGTAGGGAATGTTTGAATGGAGAATGCAAGCTATGACTCAGCAGAAGGTAGTAATAGAATTCATGGCACTCTGTGGTAATATTATCTAGTAAAGAAGGTCAATTAGGGTTTAAAAGGCAGTTATGTTGCAGCTATCCTCATGCAAAGTGATCTGGTCATATTCAGAAAAGAAATCCATCATGCTGATGATGACTTGCCTAGTAAAATCTTCTGTAAAAGTATCAGCACTGGAAGGGATATAAGCATCTCAAACTGTAATGACATTCATATCCATACAGGCATTGATGATTCAGTATTTCCCAGACTCCTTCTTCTTGATGAGGAACCATTTATTTCAATATGGATTGTAACAATGTTTAAAGACATTGGAATTAACTTACTCATAAAGTATTTCTATGACTGTCAGCAGTAATTTTCAAGAAACAGGAAACCTAGGGGCCTACCATACTTCATACTCAACAGCATGAATCTTGATCAGTGAAGAGACTTCCTTAGCTAGTTTTCTGTAATCACTAAAGCTTCATACTAATACTTTCTCCCATCTAAGTAAGATCTCAATCAGCAGCTTGCATTTCTAGGGTGTCAAAATCAATCCAATTTGAAGCTTTTCTACCCTGTTAGGTGTGAGGCAAGAGCTACATGAGTAATCTGAGAAATAGAGTGTGATTAGGTGATTATAAGGTAAAGGTAGATTCTTTGCAGATTTAATGTTATCTTAATATCATTTCTGATAAATCTCTCTCTATTGATCTGTCCTACCAGGCATCCCTCTATCTGTTACTAGCATATTGAGAGGCTGAATCTTATCCACCTTTCACTTGTATAGTGTGATGACAATTGAGTGATGAGATCAAGGAGAAGGCTCAGTAGAATTATAGAGAGGAAGGTTGTGCAGTTACATGCTATAAACTCAATGAATTTCAGAGATAGGGTACTGCAAGAAAGAAAACATAGCACATGAGAATGGCTGAAAGTACTGTTGTAGAATGATGAGAACACATGATGAAGATTTCTGAGGTAATTAAATAGTAACCTCTGATTAGCTGGAGGTATTTATCAGCCCTGGGCCAGGAAATCATGATTGGCTGGATTCCCTCTTACTACTCTCACACAGCAGAATTTCTACCCCACTATCCACCACACTGATGCTGCTGACTCTAACTTCATCTTTTTACTCACTACCACTATCATGAAGATCAGTTGGACTCAGTACCTCTAGTTTAAAGACTAATGCTTGCTACAAAGATCATTCAGCTGCCTATCACTATAATCCCCTGAAGAATAGTTAAGGAAGGAGATCTAGTTAGTTTCATCATCTAGGTTGAAAATTATAACAGTGATGCCACCCACATTATCTGTCTGTTGTGCTAACCAAGTCACATTTTCATAGAGACAGCCTAGAATGCACTCATGGGAACCACACTCTAGAATGAAGAAGGTTTAAGGTATAGATATAGATCCAATACAAATCAGAACATCCTTATAGATTCTAATAATGTCATTGTGCTAACTACCAGTGCTGAGAATCAGCTTGAGAGCATCTTTCTGAATGATCAGACTGAGACTCAAGGCAATACTCTTTACCATGCAGTTGATCTCTGTCCCACCATTAAATATGACTTCAGTTCAACTCTTTTCAATGCCAACAGAAAACTTGATATGGTCAATGGACATCAGATTCCATCAAGGATCATATTCCAAGACATAATGGGAGGGCTGAATAAAGGAGACTCTGGCAGATTCTTCCTCAATCATATACTATTGAACTTCAGTTGAAAGATTCTGAAAGAATGTCTGCTATAGCTGAGCAGAGCAGGCCATAATATCCTTGAGCTGAATTCCAGTGATCTCTTGACACATAATTTTCTTAAAGACTGTCTAGGTCACAGCAGCATAGTTCTCCTTGTCTCTCATTTCAGTAGATAGTTTAGGCCCTTTAGGCTTTCTAGGACAGCAGAGGATGGTTTTCTTCTGGATTTTAAGCACTTTAGTCATCTCAGTGTTAGACATAGATTCATCAATCAGCTGAGTTGACATCTCTTCTTGTAACTAGTCATTATAAAGAGTTTGTAAATCATCAGGATCAGGCAAAGGTAAGATAATATCCTCAACAAAAGAAACCAATTTTTAGGAGCCATCTGAATAGTAGCCAGCTCTTCAAGAGTGAGTAGAAGATAGGGCTTTCTCTTTTTCAATTTGATTAGAGAGTGTGAATCAATTCTTATCAGTAACTAACTCTTTATCCTTATTATTTCCTATAGTAGCCTGAGCAATCATCACACTAGCAACCTCTTTTACTTCACTGTCTGAGTCACCTTCTTCTGCACTGCTTTCAAACCCAACATCACATATGCTAATAAAATTGACTGCAGGTAATGAGCTATTATTAGAGGAAACAAGAATGCTACCATCATTGCAGAGTTTTACTGCTAATGGGATGATGGGAGGTGTGGATCTCTACTTAAGGGCATACTTAATAATAATGATGTGTGGTTCATACTAATTCACATTGATCTTTAGGCTGCATTGCATTATATGTCCATCAAAGTATTCACTCATTCTATTTTAATGGATTTTTTCCTGGTCAATCAACTTACCAATTTAGAGATACTGAGGAAGCATGTGAGAGGAGTCACTGCAACCCCAACAGGCACAAGGAGGACAATCATATTGTGACATGTTTCCAGATCAAGGTCAATATGGATTACCAGGGTCATACTGTGTTCTATAATAGGAAACATTCATAAGATCTCAAGCAGGATTAATAGATTCCTAGTTAGTAAGGACATGTAACACTACAGCTGATTATTATATATTCTTCTGCTGTTGAAAACCTGCAATGGCTAGTGACAGTGCATCCATCTGGTTGATAAGAGATTCAAGCAAGCTATCATTTGAATTCCTTAGAGCTGAATCAGAAGAAGCAGGTAGTGCAGAGGGGGCTACTTGAGGTCTCAGCACAGTCAGGATAGGTAGATTGAAGATAAGTTGAGTAGGAGGCAGCTGAGTAGGCAGCATCATATAGGAACCCAGATCAGATGTGATCATTTAGGCCATCTTTTCCTTAACTTCCTGAGATTCAGCTGTAGCTTCACAAACCTTCAAAATTTTCCACTCAGATGGGTTGTTTTAGTCAAACCTAGCCTTGCAAAAAGCCTTCTCATAAACTCCATCAGGCAGGCCTCATAAGAACAACTGGCAGGCAAGAGATTCCTAAATTTCATTCCAGCTAATCAGTGGCTCAGTAATGGCACAGAATTAGCAGTAGAAAGTGAGAATATCTCAGCTGAAAGATCATTTGAAACTAGACAGGACATTCAGATAGATTTGATTGTATATTTACTGATGAGCATCATCCTACTAGAACTCTAACATCAATTTGGCCTTAACTTTCATCTAGGTTTGCAGGTCCTTCACCAGTCAATCCATATGACCTTGTAGTTTCATAGAGTAATAATTATATAATACTGTTAAGGCTTTATTCTTAGGAACATGGTGCAGCTTCAGCACAGCATCAAACTGGTTGATGAACTGAGTGACATCCTTCCCATCAAAAGAGAGGGCTCTGAGGGATCCAGGAACCAGTATGAGTATGATAAGCTACTAATAAATCATTCCACTTTCAGGAGGCAAGGCACTGCTAGGCATAGGCAGGCCTGATGAGGAATTAGTAGAGCTAAACATCTTCTCACTGTTGATCTTGATTTTTAGCAGCAGAGCTGGTGCTTTTCCTGACTGAGTTTAATAATGTGTGATGGAGTTCAACCAAGCATATTTAGAAGGTATATATTGATGGAGAAACAAATAGACAAGTAGCTTTCATTTACAAATGAGAAACAGGTTGACAATGGTGGTAATATCTGTGTCTTTTTGCAGGTAGAGATTCAGAGACTCAAGAAAGAGAAGGAACTGCAAGATTTACTGCAGATTTTTCTTCTCACTAGAGTCTGCATTTATTAAGAAATGGCTTGATGATTTCAATAGTTCAGTAGGTCCATTCTTCAAAGTTTTCTTCTGGCAGTATTGCTATTAGTGCAGCCACAAAGCTGCAGGCCTACTCCAACTAAATGGGCCTATCACAAACTGAAATAAGAGAATTGCATTGAGCAGCACACTCAACAAAAGAAAAGGAAAAAGGGGAAAGGAACTTAGTATAGTCATCTGTATTAATACTGTCATCTATTCATCCATTCATGTTTCCAATCATGCACACCAATGAAGTGGGGACAGGGTGTGCACATCAGGCAGCACTAAACAGGGCAGCAGCAAATACAAGAAAAGAATTGATATCAATATCAAAGTAGAGGAATATATTGGCAATTTATAGTACAAAACAACACAGTAATAGAATGATAAGGTAACACACAAAAGAAACAAAAAATCTATCTTAAAGAAGCATACACATGCATGAGAAATCCACAAACAAACAGATGATGTCTCACAATGAAAGGAAAATATCTATCTTCATGGCTGTGCTTAGCAGTGAAAAGCCTCAGCAAAAAATTGATCTGACCCAACAGTGGATCCCCACCATAATATTAGTAAAGCTCTATCTTTATTAATTTTCTCTAATTTTTGAAGATGCATTTTCTTCTCTTCCTCTTTTAATGAGATACTAATATTAATATCAATCAGATTCTGCAAAGTTTTTCTTTAAGAATATAACCTCTCATGTTGAATATTCTCTATATTAAGGCTTCTAAAGCATTCTTTAACCATAGAATATATCCTATAAAGTTGGGAAGACACTAACTTCAATGAATTCTCTGAGTTTTCATTCCAATCTTCATATTTATCCTAATCTAACTCATTCTCTGAGTTATATAGTAGATAAGATGAGAAAACTCTCTATCTAATTAAATGTTTCAAGCTCATTTTCATTATTCTTAAAGTATAATTCATACATGCCTTCTCCAGCCTTATCTCAGGAGGTAGAATAGAAGCTTCAATCTCCATAGCTCTATATGAAGAAGTTTTAAAAGCTCCTAGAATTCTTCTTAAAGCTTGATTCTGAAGTTTTTGAAATCAACTTAGATAATTCCTTTGATTCTTCCACCAAATCTGGACTGTAAAATCAGACACTGAGGCTGTGCAGGCTATATAAAGTTATCTCATAGCCTGAAAAGATAAGCCTCTCTTAGTATTAAAAAGTTTAAATATATTACTCAGTGTCTTCTCTGCCTGTGCCAGTCTGATCTTAACATGAGATTTAAAGGTTAACTTTGAATTCAACCAGACCTCTAGCTATCTAACTGACTCCTTAGGCTTGATTTCTCTTCCTAATAATGTAATAGAGTAATTCTTCTCTCTAGATTTTGAAAAGAAATGAATCAATTCAATCTTATTCATATCAAATTGAATTAAATTTTAATCTCTCCTTTGAAAAACCTTCTGAGTAGCTTCCTCTATAACTCTACAGTTATTTTCTATAGAATGAGAACTCATAATCAAGCTCAAATCATTAATATAGCTAGGTATTCTTACTATAACTATTCTCCTATTCTTAAAAAGAACAGTAGTATATATAGTAAATATAATAAGGGAGACTAGAGATCCCTGAGGAACTTCTATCTCAAAGGCTATCTTATCTTGTTTTTAACCATTAAAGAGAAGTTGAATGGTTCTTTCAGACATAAAACAAATAATTCAATATATTAAAGTCTTTAGTAACCCTAGGTCCTGAAGGATTCTCACAAGTTTATTCAATGAAACATGATTAAAAGCATTTTTTATATCTATAAAGATAGCTGAGGAAACCATTCCTTTGTGCTTTGCAAGTTGAATATCATGTACAACTAATAGAGCTGCATCTATAGCTGAATTCTACCTTCTACTATCCATCTGATCCTCATATAGAAGATCAGTAGTAGTAGCTAGATAAGATAGTCTAGTTGCTACTATCTTTTCCAGTATCTTTCCTAGGCAATTCAGTAGAGATATAACTCTATAAGACTTGGGAATTGAAGCTTTTCTATTTGGTTTTGACAGTATAATCCCAGTAGCTTCTCTCCAGCAAAGTGGGTGATATCCAGTCTCTAATAATCTTTTAAATAACCCAAACAGTTCATCTTTTAACTCTGGATAAACCTTTTGAATAATCAAATGATTAATAGTATCAGGACCAGCAGCAGTTTTAGTAGAACTAGAAAATATAGCTGTTTCTAATTCATCTTGAGATAAAACTGGCCACTCCCACTTCTCTAAGTCCTCTTGATATTCATCTAAGGGGGTATAACTCTCTGATTCAGGAGGCTTCTGAAATAAAACCCTCATAAATGCCTGACATTTATCTTTAAATGTAACAGCCTCAATATCCTTCTCCTCATAATTATAATTAAGAGTTGGAATCTTAGCTACACCTTTATTTTTAGTATAACTAAAGGCTTTAAAGACATCTTTTCCTTGGGCATTCTCTAAGAATTCATTCCAGCAGCTTGTTTTTGCCCTTTTAATCATAGAAAAATAATCTGACTTAGTCTTATTATATTCTTCAACAGATACTAAGTCATTTTTCCAGTCTTTTCTAGATCTAGCAAGCTCCTTTCTCTTCTGAGTTATCTCCTCAGTCCACCAGGCCTTGGAATGCTCAGAAAGATTCTTCTTTGGAATATTATCTTTAATACTTTTAAGGATAAGCTCTGTAATTAAGGAAGCTTTTCCCTCCAGTATTTCCTCAGATGTTTGATTTGAATTATCCCATTTAAGTTCATCTTTCCTTTTTTCCTTTAGACCTTTTAAATGAGCCAAAACCTCAGGCCAGTCAGCCTTTTCAAAGTTATATTGATTAGAAAATAAGGGATTTTCAACTAAATCCTCTATTCCCAACTGAATATCAAAGTATATAACTTCATGGTCTGAACCTGAGGCTCTTTCATCTTCTATAAGCCACTGACATGATTTCTCATAAAGTTTCTTTGAGAAAAAGGTAAGATCAAGAACTGATTGTCCTCCCTGACCATCTCTTTTAAATGTCATCTTGTTTGGCTCATTCAGAAGATCTAACTCATTAAATATAGCCCATTCAACTATATTTTCTGCTGCTCCTGTAGGATGCACACATTTATCTTCCCACCAGAAGTGATGTGCATTGAAATCCCCACTAATAATAGATAACTTCTCTAGTTTAAAATCCTTTAAAGCTCTATTAAAAGTCCAGCTTCTATTATTTTCTTCTAAAGATCTCTCATTATAAATATTAATCAGCTGTATAGGCTCTATCTGATCAAATTTATCAATAATGTCTCCAACTAAGATGTCAGGATCTGAGATTAAATCATATCTTAGATTTAATTGAAATCTAGATCTTTTCCTAGAGTATATTGCAACTCTAGGCCTGACATCAGTTTTTTCTGGAAGAAAGCAATGGTAGCTTGGATGGGAAATCAAAAACTGCTGCTCTTTATCAAAGTTCCCCTCTTGAATAAGGATGAAATCAATTTTCTCCTCAAAAGCTATATTTAAACAAGAATATAGGGGTTTATTTGATCTCCCTATATTATTTTGAATAAAAGTAACCTTTGAAGAGTCTTTTTTTGTCTTTTTTTGGGTGTTTTTTGGTGTAATAAACATGAGAAAGAAATAAGTAAAGTTATAGTAAAGATTTAACTCTACTTAAAGCTCCATCTCATCACCATTAGTGATTTCAACAGCTATCATCTCCTCTAATCTTTCCAAGACTCTTCCATTTGACTTGGTGGGAGTCTTTGGAGAGTTCTGAGGAGCTAACTGCTTCTTTTTCATAGGAGATCTATGATTTGGGGTCTTTTCAACCTGAGAATTCCTTCTTTTTCCATTTGAAGTAGTTGAAATCTCAGGCTCAGGGGTTTTTTCTCTATTCCTTTCTATCCTATCTCTCTGTTTTGGAGCCAGAGAGCATTGCAGGGAGCTTGAGAGATGACTTTCCTTACAATTACTACATTTAATAATAGTATGAGGACAAGTTTTCCCAATTATAGGACAGAGTAAACAAGAATGCTCTCTAGTATTATGATTCTGAGCACAAATACCACAAGAAATCATTCTCTTACAAGAGTTAGAGAAGTGTCCCCATCTTTGGCACTTTCTACACTGAGTACTAGCCTTTAGCTTTGGTTTTGAGTCAATAAACTCATATGTTCTCAGCTTTAAGCCAGCTATTTTCAGAGAAGAGATTTTTGCTTGTTCTGGAGTTATAGTAGTAACTATAACTATTCCAATTCTTCTTCTCTATCTGTCTTCATAGCTACTCAGCCAGATTGGATCTCTTTTCAAATGAATAGGGTTAAACTCTTCAATTTCTTGTCTTAAGAAGAACATACCCTCTTCACCTTCAAAGATATCAACTGGAATATCATGTAGGATCAGTTTACCCCATTTCTCATCTCTATCTAAAGATATTGATGTTTGAAGCTTTTCCTCCAAGGTAGGCCTCCATTTCTTCTCATTTTGAAGAAGATAGTCAGCACTATAGTCATTTGAAGTGGTTATAACTATAGAACCTCCCATATAGGAGTTAGAAATAGTAGAAACTACCTTTAGAGTTTTTTCCTCCATCTGATTAGATGAAAAGCATTGATTTAACTCATTTCTAAGTCCAAAAATAAACTTAGAATCAGAGAAAAGACTTAGAACCTCCCTATTTTCAGGCTTCAAAATAAGCCTATATTTTTTTGACTGAAGAAGATTCTCTTTTCTTTTCTCTTCAAGCTTTGAAGGAGCATTTTGAGTAGTTTTACCAGCTATATAGCTGGGTTTTTCAGCAGTTTTTTGCACAGGTTTTTGA